>JAEQBH010008350.1:0-295353 GCA_016808115.1 Tetrastigma voinierianum
CTGATCAACTCTATGGTGTGTCCATCTTTTCGAAGATTGATTTGAGGAGTGGATACCATCAAATTCGTATGAGGGAAGGAGATGAATGGAAGATGGCCTTTAAAACTCGAGATGGACTCTATGAGTGGATGGTGATTCCATTTGGACTATCCAATGCCCCTAGCACTTTTATGAGGCTTATGAATCATATCCTTAAGCCATGCATTGGAAATTTTGTGGTGGTATACTTCATGATATTTGATCTATAGAAAAATTCGATGAGCACTTTTGAGCATTTGAGTGCAATTGTTCTCTATTCTAACGGAGCAACGACTATTTGCCAACCTGGTTAAGTGTGACTTCTATGTCGACATAATCATATTTCTCGGTTATGTGGTTACTAAAGATGGAATTGAGATGGACCAAGCAAGATGTAGGCGATTACGACTGGCCAACTCCTAGCTCGATCCATGATTTGAGAAGTTTCTATGGCTAGTCTCTTTTATAGGAGATTTATTCGTGGATTTAGCTCTATCATGGCTCCCGTGAATCGAATGCTTAAAGGAGACAAATTCAAGTGGATCTAGTGTTGCCGAAGAAAGCTTCGAGTTGATTAAGAAGAAAGTAAATCAAGCCCCATGTTTGGTTTTACTCTTATTTCAACAAAGTCTTCAAGGTAGCTGTGATGCATCTCAAGTTTCGGGATTGTGTCGCCCTTAGTCAAGTGAAGGAAGACCCATCACTTTCTTTTGTGAAGTTAAATGAAGCAAAGGAAGTACTCTACCCATGACAAGGAGTTCTATGCTATCTTATAGAGCTTTATTTCATTGAGTCAATACTTGCTTTACAATCCATTTGTGCTTTCGTATCATGAAGCACTAAAATTCATCAACTAATAGCACAAGTTGAATCAAGACATGTGACATGGGTGGAATTTTACAAGCCGCATAACTTCACAATCAAGCATAAAGCTGGTGTCGTTCGATGCCTTGAGAGATACGCCCTAGTGACTTCCAGCCTTATGCAAGTCCAAGTAGTTGGATTCGGGCGTGTTGGAAAGAACTATACGAGGAGGATGCTGATTTTGGTGAAATCTGGAAGGTATGCGCCGACAAGCCTTTCAAGGGTTTTGTAAGGATGGACGGTTTTCTCTTTAAAGGAAACACTCTATGCATCCTGTCTTGTTCCTTGAGATTGAGTATTCAGGATGAGTTGCATGGTGGAACATTGCAGAGACACTTCGGTGAAGCAAAACCTTAGCTCTAGGAAGGCAAACTCTTCAGCCTAAGCTAGAGAAAGACATCAAGTAGATTTGTCAAAAGTGTGTTGTGTGCATGATGGCTAAATCATGGAAACAATGCGGGACTATATACACCATTGCCACCTAAATATGCCATGGGAGGAGGTAAGCTTGGATTTTGTTTGGGATTACTCTAGAACACAAAGAAACAAGATTCGATTCTCGTGGTCGTTGGACAAGTTTTTCAAAGATGGCTCACTTTACTCATGCAACAAGTCTAATGATGCTTCTCGCGAAGCTGTTTAATTTGTACTCAAAGAGATTGTGCGTCTACTACGGTATTCCCAAGACTATGGTTCAGATCGAGACTCTAAGTTTCTTAGTCACTTTCGAGAACTCCGCGGAGGAAACTCGACTTTACTCCGTTCAGACTCTTATCACTCCTCGCATCGATGGTCAAACCGGGGTTACTAATAGAAGCTGGGAAATTTGCCAAGGAGCTTATGCGGGAAAGAACTGAAACAATGGATTTGATTCTACCCCAACTCGAGTTTGCTCTACATGGGTCCATGCATGAATCGGTTGGGAAAAGTCCATTCGAGGTGGTCTATGGACTACAACCGATCGGACCTTATGGAATTGAAGCACCCCATCCGACTATTCAACAATTTAGTGGAGATGCTGAAGTTAGAGCCAAAGAGATTAAGAAGTTGCATGAAGAAGTTCGGTTGAAGATTGAGAAGAAGAATGCCAAATATGTGGAACAAGCAAATAGACACCGCAAGTAGGTTGAGTTTGAGGTTGGCGAATTGGTTTGGGTACACCTTCGCAAAGATAGGTTTCTACTAGGAAAGTTTGGAAATCACAAGCCAAGGGTAGATGGCCCTTTCAAGATTATAGAGAAAATTGGAGAGAATGCCTACAAGTTGTAGTTGCCAGACGAATATGAAATTTCTCCAATGTTCAATGTCAAGGACATGAGGGCTTATCACGGTGATAACTTGAGGGCAAGTCTTTTTTCCCAGCTATGGGGGATTGATGCAGGAGCTTCTATAAACACACCAAACATTGGGAATTCAACCCACTCATTGAAGAATTGATCAGGAGGTCAAGACGCATTGAATACATGTGAAACCTGACTCCTGATTCGTACTGGCGCAAAAAACGCTGGGCCGACTCGACAAACCCCTGATGTGGAACCGCCATATTGATTTTAGAAAGATTTGCCACAGGATCTTCTGGAGGATTTGTTTTATGATTATGCTGTATTTCTTTTAGAAAGATTTGCTCCAATATTTTATTCTATCCCTTTTAGGAAGATTTGCTTTATTTATTTTAGAAAGTTTTCTTTTAGGAGTTGCTTTTTGTAATTTAGAAAGTTTTTTCCTGCAAGCAAAGTAGGTTGCTTTTATTCGATTTAGAAAGACGAGACATATATACCCCTAATGTAGTCTTTAAGTGGCAATTCAAGTTTAATAATATTTTCATATTTCTTTTAAGAGTTCTTCTGTTATCTTATCTCTTGGGTGGATTCCCTGGGGGGGACAAGTTCGCGCTTCTCATACCTAGGTGGATTCGCGGCTGCCTTTCGTCTACTTTTATCAATCAACCCATCCATAATGACAAGTGGCCTTCAATTCGCCATCTATTCAGGTGACTGCTTCGTAAGTAGCCACTCTTGAGTAAACTCTACTCTCCTACCATCTCATCTTCTTAAACTTCATAAATCCAATTTTTCTAACATTCACTCCAAAACTTTCCATATCTTGCTCCATATTACTAAAACATTCCTAAATACCATTTTTCCCTTATATACCACAAATGTACATTCCCTAACTTAGAAAATCTCATAAACTCGTCCATAACCTGTTTTGGCCCTAGAAAACTACCCCAAACCCATATTTTGACTGACCAAAACTTCTAGATCATTCATCACGGTCCCAACCTTGCATCAACAGTGGTGGGGTTTATTCAAAGAAACATTTTGAGTAGATATAGAGCCCCAAAGACAATCATTAGTGATGAGGGAAGTCATTTTGCCAATAAGTTGTTTGCAAAACCGATGAGTAGATATGAAGTCAGATATGTTAAGGGAATAACTTATCATCCTCCATAAAATGGGTAAGCAAAAATTTCCAATAGGGAGATAAATAATATTCTGGAAAAAATAGTAAACACAAGTAGGAAATAGTAAAACTAGATGGTGCATTGTGAGCTTACAAGACTGTTTATAAGTCCAAACACTAACATTCTACGATGCAAAAGAGCGTGTGGAACACTCTCCTCTTCTACAACTAACCGATGCCACTTCTTTCTCCTTGTTCATTGAACAAAATCCTCTTCTTTCTCCTTTGTTCATTGAACAGGGATCCGACTACCACCGTCTCCACAATAAGGAGACACTAAGGTCTCTACATATAAACTCACTTCTTTCCTGTAATACTCTGCCTTTTCGTAACTTGTGATGTTCTTCCATGTGCTATTTTTAGGATCACATAGCACCAACTTTTATCATGAGCCACCAAAAGAGGCCATTCTCCAAAAAACGCAACACAACGGGTAACCTATCCAAATCTTCTCCAACACTGTACGGAAAACAGGTTACCTTTTTCCAGGACTCCTTGATACCATATTCTTCCATCACCCACATCTCAAGACAAGATAAAGATTCGCCATACGCTGAATAAACACCACCCACGTACAGGCACCCTCCTAAAACCATCAAATTAGTAATATATCTTTGACACGGCAATTCCATCTCCAGGAACTTCTCCTCTCTTATACTGAAAGCAGCAATCACTAATCTACGTTCGTGCTCATAGGAATCAGCTATCCAATGGATATTCCCATTAAAGTACATCGCCGGGCCCAAATTACGATTGCTTGCATGGGTCTCCTTAATTGTTCTCCACTGCTGGATTTTCAGCGAGAAAACATCGACAAGGGTTGTTTTAATAGCTTGTAAGGTGAGAATCCTGACAATTCCAGTCATCAGCATCAGAATCGTACAAAAAACAAATAGTTCACGTGACCACCAAAACTAGGGTTTGGTATATGGTTGCGCTGTCTCGTCGATGGGTTCCAAAGCATGAGTTCTCTAGAGGGCCCGAAGAAATGATGACTATGAAAGCGATAATCGATACACAACAACCCATGACAAGAATCCAGAATTGTTACAACGTTTTCATTTCGGAGACCCAAGAGAGATTCAAGATCCACATCCACCGCCGAATCATCATCATTCTGCGAAGGGTCGTCCTTGGAGCGTGGATAAATTAGTCCAATTGCGGGGAGTTCTTGTTGACGGCGCAGGTGGGTTTTAACGAACCGAGGATGGGATATTAAGGTGCGCAAGGCTTTACATACGCATCTCAACTGTAACAGAGATTTCACGGATAGTCTCGACAGAATTTCCACGGCTGATCTCTTCGCCAGGTTCACTATCGATCTTCCTGATTCACTGCTCTCTGCAGGTGGCCTAACGGAGGAAGGCGGAGTAAATGGTTGTATTGAGCGGCCTGACGGCGGTTCCGGCTGCGCCTTGTTACTTTATGAGAATGAGATAACATTTTGATAGGCGAGAATGGAAAATTATCAAAATAGTCGTCCTGGCTTTATACGCCTTCCAAACGCTGCGTAAAAAGTAGAAAAAAGTCAAAGTTTATCACAGGGTCGATTGGTTTTTGCTTTTTTGAAAAACTGCTTTGTATTTTCTGAAAAACTGCTGTTATTCTCTCCATTTAATATTCTGTGTTTTTACGTGTTTTTAATAAATAAAAAAAAACTTTTGGAAACTAAAGTGTTTTCCTTTGTTCTTTTTTTTCTCCTTTTCAGAAAAAACAATTTTTAAAATTTAAAACAGACACGCCCATTTGTTAATCACTTTAATTAAGTAAACTTATATATCTTTCTACTAGATAAATCCTTAATTTTTGTAGATATTTACTTTCTAAAAATTATGAGCGGTACCAAGATTGTTTCTTATTTTATTTTACCTTTGTAAAAGGAAACAAAAATAAATCAATTCAAACTTTTGAAAACAAAAATTTACCATAAAAGAATACACGTGAAAAATATGAATCCACGAAATGGAAGGTAAGTTCTAAGGTTAAAAGGAAACAAAGAGAAGAAGAAGAGGAAAAGGAATTAAAAAAGAAAAAGAAACAAAGAGAGAGATAGAGAGAGAGAGAGAGGGGCGGTAATCAAGGTAATGGAAACGAGTTGGAGTGTGATTAAGTCACTTACTGCTTTCCTTAGATGCGTGGAGATGAAACCAAAATGGATTTGCAGATTCACCCTAAAAAACCTAGAAATGAAAAAAATAAATAAATAAAAAATTAGGTGAAAATGAAAATAAAAACTAATACCAATAAATAAATAAGAATGAGAATAACCTAATATCTTCTTCCAATATATCTTTTCTCCTTCAAACAGTTCTTCCTTTTCTTTCTTTTCTTTATCCCCATTAGAAATGAGGGGTAATTTTTTTGTCTTCCATGGCCTGAAATTACCCTCCCATTATTCGTCCACTTAGATACGGCTTTCTATGAATGTTAGCTCCATCCGATCTCAGCCATTCAATTTTCCTTTGTTTTTGCTTACTAGCTTCAATTTATTATATAACTTAGATAAATGAGTCAAGCTGATCAAAGAAGTCATATCATATCTCCATTTATCAATGATCCTAATCTTGGGTGATTTCAGACATCTGTAATTACTAATTATATAAAATGAGCCATTTATTCTTGCTATCATCCTCTAATATTTTTAACACTTTGGTTTCTAGGTGAGTTCGTGCACACTTTGAAACTGTCTTTAAATCATACCATACCCAAACTAATCTTCATATACAAAAAAAAAAACAGTTAAATAGTAATTCACAAAAGTGGTCAACTACGAATTACATTACGACCACTATGCAACCACAGAAGACCAAACATAAGATCATTCACATGGTGACCGCATTCAGACCACGCTTTGAGAGGCGACGCATATAAATGCTCGCATTAACATCAGATTGCATCTATATCACTGTCACATTCACGCATATCGAGAATAATGAATCCATAAACACAACAATGATTTAGAAAGAAACGATACTCATTGTTTGTCCCGATCCGTCCCGGAGCTCGAATGATGCGTAGTTGAGCGGTTCGACATGGCTTATCGATTTCGTGATAGTATCGATATAGCGTGGGTGATGTATTATTCCAAGGTAGATATTCGGAAATATTTTCGCTCCAATCAATGGACACACTTTATGGCTTCATTTACTAAGTTTTGGACGTAAATATTTTTTTTTAATTTACAAAAATAATGTATATTTTAAACTATTGTTCAATCTAGTTCGTTTGGGCTACATATGCGATATCTCAGTAAAGGCCGCTATCTTGAACAACAACTTTCAAAAAAAATTAAGATAAAGCTGTTGTCCTGGACAACGGCTTTTAAGAAAATTTGATTCAAAAGCCACTATCCTAAATAGCGGCTTTCTTTATCATTCATCAAAATGTCGTTCAAGACAACAGCTTTTAAAGCAAATTTTATCAAAAATTTTTGGCGAACTGCTTCACCTCGGTGAATCTATCCCTTTAAATTGGCAAACTACTTCACGTCAGGCATTCCTTTTCCTTGGCGAAGCAATGCAGCTTTAAAAAGAATATATATAAATCATAACCCACATGCATCCAAATTATAACCAATTCAGTAAAAAAGAAACTCTGATTTCATATATAAACCAAATCATATAAATATATAAAAAAATGTATACAAATATCAATATATACAAATATAAACATATATCAATGAGTCCCACAAGATGGAGTCTTGATATTTCTCTGTGATGCCACCTTATAATGGCGCCTGGTCGATCTTATGGTCTCGCGGCAATCTCAAACTGGAAATGAATAGCTAAGTGGAGCTGGATGGATGTAGCGATTCGACCTCAGACGTGAGCACGAGGTCGCCTAGATGAAAGTGCAACCAACTCTAATATAAGGTCAACCATAGTCTCTTTGATGGGAGGTAATGCAAGGGATGAGAAATGGTGGGATGATAAGGTGATATCTACTGCCATGGAAATTAGCTCTGGCGACACCGGAGATGGTAAAGATGTGTTAGTCTCTAGGGGTATGGAAGGTGATGTCTTAGTCTGTGGGGGTATAAAAGTATTGAGTGATGGGTAAGTATGGGTAAGTATGGGGAAGTATGGAAGTATCGGGTGATGGGTAAGTATGGGTAAGTATGGGGAAGTATGGAAGTATCGGGTGATGGGTAAGTATGGGAGCGTATGGAAGTATCGGGTGATAGGATGAGGGGGGAATTACTCCCTCTGGGAAGAGATTAATGAATTGATTGCTATGGTTGTACTATTTTAATTTAAGTTGTGGGTATGAAGAATGAATTTATCTAATTGGTATTGTGCTAGAAATGCACTGTTCTAAGTATCAGTTTAGTATACCCATAAGATTTGTTCCAAGCTATGTTTTCAAGGATACCTTCTAGTGACAGTAGAAGGGTTTTTCCTAAGATCAAGAGTAGTATCTGAAGGGTATGTTAAATTGATCCTCTTATAACTAATGTACTCCATATATCACTGTGAAAAATCACAGGTGTTGTCCTAACCTTTGTTTTCAAGGTTCTCTTCTAGGTGACAGCAAAAGTGTGTTCTCGATGTATAAGGACAATCTAGTGAATTATCATTTTAATATTTGAAGGTATCATCTCAATTTGGTAGAAAAATCTTGTTCCATTCTTGGAAGGTATTATTCTGATCGAATTTTAGATAGAGATACCAATTATATTGAAGAAAGCTTGTGTTACCCTGTCTATAGGGGCAAGCTAGCTTCAGTCCTAAGAATTTGTTGATGAGTACTGGTTTAGGAAAGACATCCAAGTCTTAAAGGGAATCAATTCCTAAAAGTAATCATTTAAACACATGTTGTCCTGGTTTAGGAACATGGTGTTCTAAATTGTGAAATGTATAGTGGTTGAATGCATTTCAAGACTATACTAACATGCCCTTGGACAAATACAGGATTTAACCCATAACCATTATTTTTGTTCTTTAATCAATTGTAATCAAAGTTTGAACATTGGATTTACATAATAAGTTCAGTTTCTTATTGTCTTTGCTTGATATAGTAATTCATTGATCCAAACTAAAGGATTCTATTCTGACACCTAATATCCAGGATCCCCTCAAGTGATAGCCGAGGTGTGTTCCTATACAAGAATAGTGATCCTTGAAAATGTGATTAATATATTAATGGTTGACTCATTTTAATCAAAATATCTTGTTTCTATCAATGAAGATGGATATATTGGTTAATCTGCAGAGTGATGGACTAATCATGTTAGAGAAATCTTGGATTACCCTATTCATAGGGGCAAATTAGCTTCATTCCTAAGAATTGGTTGATTAGTACTAGTTCAGGAAGGTTATCCAAGTTTTAAAGGAAATCAGTTCCTAAAAGTAGCTATTTAGACACATGTTGTCCTGGTTTTGGAACATGGTGCTCTAAATGGTGAAATGTATAGTTGTTGAATACATTTCAAAACTATACTAACATATCCTTGGACAAGTGCAAAATTTAGCTCTACACCAATTGTTTTCGAACAAGTTGCAAACTAATGATGAGATCATTGATTCCAAACCAAGTTTTCATTCAATCTCAGAGAAACTTCTAATTGAGTTAGAATTGATATATCTTTCAATTAAAGAATAGAACCAAAAATACTGTTAAGTTCAACTAGTTATCTAGTTTACACTCTTGAAAAATTGAAGTTCAACTAGTGAAGACCTTGAGTAATTTGAGTACTTAGTCTTTGATTTTATTCTAGATCCCTGTGGGAACGATATCTGGACTTTAAAATTACTTTATTACTTGTTGACCTAAGCATTTGTAGTAAGAGAAACCAAGTTGAAACCTAAATAAGAAAGTAGCAGTTAGTGCAACATCAACAATTTGTCAAATTAACAAAACTTCATCACAATACCAATTCCTTCCCATAAGGTGTTGTGACGCCCCAAAACCTGGGGGTCGTCTCGTTGACCACCGTCAACCTACAAAACTTCATGCCACCTGACAGCCACAAAGCCGATGTGTAAATGTGTACGCCTATGTGCGCAAGTGCACGCGCGTCGCCCAAGAATAATATAGCCGCATCTGGCACTATATCGATCCACGGAGAAGTGCGTTGACTCATCAATTGGTCTTATAATATTATCCGGACTTAAACTCGAATTTCTATCTAACTAACGTATGTGATTAAAAATAAAGCTAAGTTAATTTGGAATTTGATTTGGCTATGGAGTATCTAGGGATTTGTCTCTCCGCCACTTTGATGCATTATTACCCATAGTGAGCCATTATTCACTTACTAATGACTTCTCGATGACGCTGATCGTGCCTACGGTAAAGACACTAACGACTATGAAAGCGATAACGATACACAACAACCTATGACAAGAATCCAGAATTGTTACAACGTTTACTTCGAGACCCAAGAGATTCAAGATCCAAAATGCACCGCTAAATCATCATCATTCTGCGAAGGGTCGTGCTTTGGAGCGCGTGATAAATTAAATTCAATCATAGTCATTGACGGCGCAGGTGGGTTTCAATCTAACCGTGGATGGGATATTAAGGTGCGCAAGGCTTTACATACGCATCTCAACTGTAACAGAGATTTCACGGATAGTCTCGACAGAATTTCCACAATGATCTCTTCTGCCAGGTTCATCATCGATCTCTCCGATTCACTGCTTTCGCCGGTGGCCTTCAACGGAGGAAGGCGGAGTAAATGGCTGTATTGAGTTATTCGACGGCGGTTCCTGGCTGCGCCTTGTTACTTTATGAGAATGAGATAACATTTTGATAGGGCGAGAATGGAAAATTATCAAAATAGTCGTCCCGCTTTATACGCCTTCCAAACGTTGCAAAAAGTAGAAAAAGTCAAAGTTTATCACAGGGTCGATTGGTTTCGTTTTTTGAAAACCGTTTTTGTATTTTCTGAAAAACTGTTGTTATTCTCTCCATTTAATATTCTGTGTTTTTTTAAGTGTTTTTAACAAATAAAAAAAAAAACTTGAACCAAAGTGTTTTCCTTGTTCTTTTTTTTTCTCCCTTTTTTCTGAAAAAAAAACAATTTTTAAAATTTAAAACAAACACGCCCATATTTCTGTTAATCACTTTTAATTAAGTAAATCCTTAAATATCTTTCTACTAGATAAATCCTTAATTTTTATAGATATTTACTTTCTAAAAAATATGAGCGGTACCAAGATTGTTTCTTATTTTATTTTACCTTTGGAAAAGTAAACAAAAATAAATCAATTCAAACTTTTGAAAACCAAAATTTACCATAAAAGAATACACGTGAAAAATATGAATCCACGAAATGGAAGGTAAGTTCTAAGAACAAAGAGAAGAAGAGGAAAAGGAATTAAAAAAGAAAAAAAGAGATAGAGAGAGGGGTGGCAATCAAGCTAATGGAAACGAGCTGGAGTGTGATTAAGTCACTTACTGCTTTCCTTAGATGCGTGGTGGAGATGAAACCAAAATGGGATTGTGCAGATTCACCCTAAAAAACCTAGCAATGAAATAAATAAATAAATAAATAAAAATTAGTTAAAAATGAAAATAAAAAAACTAATAACCAATAAATAAATAAGGATGAGAATGAGAATAAACCATTATCTTCTTCCAATAGTATCTCTTCTCCTCTTCAAACTGTAGTTCCTTCTATTCTTTCTTTTCATACCCATTAAAAAGGATGGGTGATTTTTTTACCTTCCTTGGCCTAAAATTACCCTTCAATTATTCGTCCACTCAGATATGGGCTTTCTCTCGGAATAAAGTGGTTTCTTCCACCCGATCTGAGTTTTCATTCAATTTTCCTTTGTTTTTGTGTTTTTATCGCCGACTTATTATGACAATTTAGACGGCGTAGTTGTTTCGATCAAAGAAGTCAGATCAAATCTCTATTTATCAATGATCTGGAATCTTAAGTATTCTAAACATCTTAGAATTACCAATTATACAGCTCGAGAGCCGTTATTCTTGCTATATCCTCAATGTTTTTTAACACTTTGGTTTCTATGCGAGCTTCGCAAGCACACATTGAAAGCTGGCTTTAGCCATACCACACCAAACTAACTTCATATACTACAAAATCCAAGCACAACCACAAAAAGTGGTCGAAACTTAGTGACCACATTACGACCACTATGCAACCACAGAAGACCAAACATAAGATCATTCACATGGTGACTACATTGTGACCACAATCAGACTACGCTTTGAGACAATATCAAGGATTACAGCGGTCACTAGTTAGCGATCAGATTGTCCGCTGGTCATCGGGTCAAGGACTACATAGCCCCGTGGTTGGTAAATAGTGACCACAAACATGTTGGTCGCAACAAGGCGAGAAGAAAAGACAAAAGTTTCATTGTTTGAACCTTGGATCCCACCTCTTTCTATGCCCGCTTGAGCTCTTAATGGCGCGAGTTAGGTCTTATTGCAGTTTGTTCTCATTTCGTATATTAGATATAGCGTGGGTGATGTATTATCCCAAGGTAGATATTTGGAAATATTATCACTCCAATCAATGGACACACTTTGTGGCTTCATTTACTGAGTTTTGGATGTAAATAATTTTTTTTTAAATTAAAAAAATAATGTATATTTGAAACTATTGCCCAAATCTAGTTCGTCAGCTACGTAAAGTACATCTCGCAAAGGTCATCGTCTCGAATGGGGAACAACTTTTAAAAAAATTAAGATAAGTCAATATCCCTGATATGTTTTTAAGAAAATTTGATTCAAAAGTCGATGTCCTAAACGACTTTCTTTATCTTTAATCAAAATGTCATTGTTCAAGACAATGCTTTTAAATAAATTTTATCAAATTTTTTGGCGAATCACTACTCAAGAATCTATCCTTCATTAGCGAATCTCAGCTTAGCAAGATTCTTCCTTGGCGAAGTAGTGCAGCAATAAACAAGAATATATATAAATCATAACCCACATGCATCCAAATTATAACCAATTCAAAAAACAAGAAACTCTGATTTCATATATAAACCAAATTATATAAATATATATAAAAAAATAAAAATATCAATATATACAAATATAAACATATATCAATGAGCCTAATAAGATGGAGTCTTGATATTTCTCTTAGGATGTCGCCTATAATAGTATAATTTGTTGATCTATAGGTCTCGTGCAATCTCAATGGAAATACTTTGTTCGAGGGAGTCGATGACTGAAGTACTACTAAAATGCCGGGAGCACTTATGGCCATTAATTCTCGAAGTGCACCCAACTCTAATACAAGGTCAACCATGGTCTCATCGGTCTCATCGATGGGAGGCAATGCAGGGGATGATAAAAGGTGGGATGATAAGTTGATATCTACTGCCATGGAAGTTGGCTCTGGCAACACCGGAGATGGTAAAGATGTGTAAGTCTATGGGGGTATGGAAGTATCGGGTGATGGGTAAGTATGGGAAAGTATGGAAGTATCGGGTGATGGATAAGTATGGGGACATATGGGGAGGGTAGGAATTACTCCCCAGGGAAGGGATTCAATGAATTGATTTGCCATGTTTACACTATTTTAATTTGTTGTGGGGCTTAGAATGAATTTATCTTTAATTGGTACATTTGTAAAACCCGGTGAAAAATTCACTTTTCCCCGAAAAAGGTAAAACGGTATTTTTGGTTGAAAACCGAAATTTTCAGATTCTGATGATGAAACGGATTGCGCTGCTAAATTCATCTCAAGGAATCTAAAATGACCTAAAGCTTTCACGACTCAGATACTAATATTTTACGATTTTCTCGCGATAAAATACCAAAGGATTTCGTGGACGAGATTTCATAAATTTAAGTCGTGAAATGACTTGGGCCAAGTTCATTTAAAATAAAGTGAACTGAAAAGAAATAAATTTTTTCGGGATAAAAACGGACCCGAATAAATTAAGCAATATGAACTATGAATATCAAATAATAATATAATAATAATAATAAGAATAATAATAAAATAATAATAAATAAAATAAAATAAAAAGATCAAACAAAAGTCAAAAAGCAGGAGGCGATTTTGGTTCGGGGGAGAGAGAACGCGTCCGTGAGAGAATTTAATTTTAATTTTTCTTCTTCGCTTTCTTTTCGCATCTATGAAAATCTGACCGTAGGGTTTTCATGGATCAAGCAAATGTAGATTCTGATGCCATAAGAGCCACAGACGCGGGACACTAAAATCTGAGTTTCGGCCAAACTCCACGAGGTAGAGAATTTTCCATTATATTTTTGCTCAGCGCTATTAATTACAATCAAGCAGAGGTCATGAAAGGATCAGAATTTCAGTCCTAATTTTTGAATCGATCAGAATTTTAGAAATTTTCGACTATTTTCGACAGCTCGCTGAATTTCGACCGCTTTCTGACAGCCGGGCTGAATTTTCGAGACTGTTTTTAGACAATCATGACAGAATTTTCAGGACTATTTCAGGCAGTCCCGGATTGTGTTGATGTTTAGTTTTGCTCCTGATGAGTGCTTAAAACACTCGTGCTCGCGTCTGCTTTACGCTTTAGCATTACTTACATTTAAATACGATTTATAGCTCATCTGATTAGTATAGTTGGTGTGTATGCAGTAATCGCGCGGTGCTGGTTTCGTGCCACTGGGAACGGCGAGAGAGAGAGCAGCGTACAAGATAGCTGGAATGCCGCGACGCCCCCACGCCGCGACGCCCCCATCGCCAGACGCCCCCAACGTCGCGACGCTGCAAATCCGAATATAAAAGTCAACAAGCGCGCTAACGCCGGGCGACGCCTCAACGCCGCGCCTCAACGCTTCGCGACGCGCCGCAGTTCCGCGGCTCTCATCATTAAAAGAAAAATATGGATTTTTAATTCGAGGCATCGAATCATACGAACGAGGGCACTAATTCAATTACAGCTGACATCGATCTCAAGAAGAGCCCGCGGATTGTATTTTTCTTCGCTTTTGGATAATATATAATCATGTTTTGTTATATCACATATCGGGTATTTTCTTATTCATTATGTTCTGACTCATACCTAAGGTATTGTTGAACCTTGTCACATTCAATGGATTGGAAAGTTTTATTTAATTATATTATTCATTGATTTATGATTCATTATCATCCGCTTTATGACCGTGGAATCAATTACATGGTGATGTTTGGACAATAATAGTGACCATACTAGAGATCCGAGGATTCAGAGATGAGGATACCTAGTGGATATGAGTATAGCAGCCTTCGGCTGATTCGGCAAATGGGAGATATTCGATCCCGAAGGTAAGTACTAAGGCGTTAGAACATTAAAACATTTCGAGTACCGAGTCAGGGGGGTAGCGATACACTAACTCTTAATGAGCTGTGATAGGCTTAATACACCTCGAGAGAGGGTATCTCAGAAGCAAGATCACCTTGCCACACAAAATCATAAATAAACTCGAATAATATTATCTTTAAGAAATAATCCATCTAAAGTGGTGGGGAGACATAATTCCTAGTTCCAATACATAGTAATTGCTCAAATCGTGAGGTTCCATTTTAAATTCAATACCAAGATTTTCACACAATACGTATATCCGCATAATATTTAAAAGCCAATTAGATTCAATATATCTATCCTCGCGGATCGGGAGCATCCTACTCCATTGGTACACTATATTACTGGGCGACGCGTGCACTCACAAGACATAGGAGTACATACATTTTATACATCACGCTTTCTATCACAAGTTTTTGGCGCCGTTATCGTGATAGGTTTAGGAGTGATATAAAGAATAAAGCAAATTAGATATTACTCCGGAATTTTGTTTTTACTTGTTTTTGCCAAGTGCTGGTAATTTGGTCTTGGTGTTTCGTGGTGTGATCGCAGAAGATTTCAGCCGAAGTACATGCACACGCAGATCGTGTCGACTAACATCCGCTTGATCCCCGAGCCGAAAGAACTTTACACGTATCACGCCTAGAGAACAGAGAACGAACATACCAGGAAATATAGCAAACATGGAAAACAATGAAGAGCAAGATCTTAGCATTGAGCAAAACGAGCTACGTAGAGGCCAAATCCAGAATAATCTAAGGAATCACAATCGCATCGCTATCTACCAGATGATCCATTCATGTTGTTAGAAGAGTTTGCTCTACCGCCCACTGTTGTTCAGACATCTATCAGAAGACCACCAATTCAGGCAAATAACTTCGAGTTGAAGTCAGTCACTTTACAGATGCTTCAGAACATCTTGTTCCACTCTGCCTATCAAGAACTAAATATGCATTCGACCAACTTCTCAAGCTCATGATACGATCAAGTACAATGGGGTTACCGAAGAG
The DNA here is from genome assembly GCA_016808115.1 of Tetrastigma voinierianum. Classification (NCBI taxonomy): domain Eukaryota; kingdom Viridiplantae; phylum Streptophyta; class Magnoliopsida; order Vitales; family Vitaceae; genus Tetrastigma; species Tetrastigma voinierianum. Next base: position 15,608 of record JAEQBH010008350.1, read on the forward strand.
GCACTCAGGTTGAGATTGTTCCCACTCTCACTAGGTGATAGAGCCAAGCATTGGCTAACAAGTCAGCCACCGGACTCCATTACTTCATGGAACGATTTAGTGCATAAATTCTTGACCAAGTTCTTTCCACCCTCGAAAATTGCACAACTCGTGCAAGAGATCAATACTTTCGGGACAACTGTAGGGAGAACTTAGCAAAGAGGCGTGACAGGATTTCACGTAACTATTGAGAAAGTGCCCACATCACGCACCAACCGATGGATGCAGTCCATACGTCTATAATGGTCTCGAGGAATGCAACTAGAACAAGATCGATGCCTCTACTGAGGAGCACTAATGAAGAAAACCACTCCACTGCTTTATGAAATTCGAAGATGCTGCAACTAACACAAATCAATGGCCTAGGGAGAAGACTACACCAGTGAAAGCCATGGGTGGCACTGATACGAGGCCCTCATTAACTGCTAATCATGTTACACAACTTACTGGGCGCTTAACTGTATTAACAAGGAACTCGCAATGCCATATGTACTAAATCCCATGGATTTGTGTGAATTCCGTGGAGGATAAGATAATAGCATGTAATGCCATCAGAAACCAAACATTAGAGCAGTAATGCGATGTGTCGAGATTCAATCGTAGTTAATCACAAAGAAGAAGTGATGATGGGGAAACACCATCGTAATCAAAATCAAGGCCAAGGGTGGCGAATAATCGAATCGAACAAATGTAACAATCAAGGGTATGGATGGAGGAACAATCGAACAATATGCCATCGAACTGAAAGTTAGCGAACCACTTCCTCGAGAAAAGGTGAACCTAGAACAAGCTCCTTGCACAAATGTTGACTTCCCACTCGCTTATGAATGAGACAAAGGCGAATATGCAAAGAAATAAGCCAACGGAAGCCGAATAAATCAAGCAAAGATGTTTGAGAAACTTGAGGCAGATGGGCCAAAATGGCAACTACACGTAGTAAAAGGCGCCGGTTCCTTACTACAATTAAGAAGTAAACCTAAGAAGATAATGGAATGAACACGCAAAGCAAACATGCCGAGAAGGAAAGGAATTGGAAACACAAGGAAATCCCGCGCTATAGAGGAGGTAGAGATCGAGAAGGTCATCCAGCCTACTAATGATCATGCGGATAAGGAATGTACCTCAGAGAAACAATCAAACAGTGAAAACACTATTGAAGCAAAGGACAACCCACCACCCCATATCCACAACGCCTTAAAGAGGCATGTCGGGACAAAGGGCCACTGCTCATGGAGGTGTTCAAAAAGCCACATCAATATCCCGTTTGCTGATGCTTTGGAACAGATGCCTAAATTATGTGGAAGTTTATGAAAGACATACTGGTCTGTAAGAAGAGAAGATTGGTCGATTTCGAAACAGCTTAACTTAATCGAGGAATGTACTACATATTTTCTCGTAGGAAACTCACGCAAAAGCTTAAAGACCTAAAAGGGCTTACTATTCCTTGTACCATTGGAAAATGCTATCTTCGAGAGAGCCCTATGTGGATTTAGGTGCAGTGATTAATCTCTATGCCATTGTCCATTTTTAAAGATTTGGGATTAGGTGAAGCTCACTAACTACAATCACACTCACTTCCGATGATCCTTTGAAGCATCCGAGAGGTAATAGAAGATGTCTTAGTAAAAGGATGTTTATCTTCCCAAAGCAGATTTCATTGTCTTAGATATGGAAGAGGATAAAGAATACCTGATAATTTTAAGCAGATTCATTTCTTGCAACTCGGGCAGTGGCAATGATTGATGTTCAGAGGGGAGAACTAAAATTGAGAATGTAGGAAGATGAAGTCAAGTTCAACGTGTTTGAAGCTGTGAGACATCCGACAGAGAGTGATACATGTTTCATGGCAGATATAGTAAAGGCTATAGTGTATAGCCAAAGTGGTCTCACTGACCCTTTGGAGGCTAGCCTAGTGGAGAATGATTCTGAGAATATGAGCAAGGTAAGAATATGTAAATGGATGGATTCTTTCGACCCAATAGAGGAAATACTTCGAATTCTAGCGAAGGAGCTAAAACGCTTAGTGCCATCGCTTGAACAACCACCTAAGATGAACAAAACTCTACCTAGCCATTCAAGCATGCATATCTAGGTACCCTACCGCTGATCATCTCAAGATCCTCGATCGAACTGTATGAGAAGTTATCGAGGGTCTCAGAGACTATAAAACGCGCTGCGGTCTCTAGCCGATTTAAAAGGGATTCTACTTCCATGTGCATGCATCGTATTTTGTTAGAAGATGGGTATAAAACCTTCATGAAGCAGAGGAGGCTGAATCCAACGATGAAAGAGGTGGGAACCGGAAGGAAGTATTGAAATCTACTGGATACGGTAATTTATCCTATTTTAGATAAGGTAATGGGTAAGTCCAGTTAAAGTAGTACCTAAGAAGGGCAGAATAACTGTCATAAGAACTGAGAATAACATATTACTGCCTTCTCAAACAGTTACCGGGTGGAGGATTTGTATTCATTATCAGAACCGAACAGCTCAAAAGATCATTTCTATTGCCGCTTTCTAGATCGGGACGCGATCGACACCGGTCGCGGGAATATTATCGCTGCACGATATTCCCGGGCCATAATCAATCGGCTATAGCCCCGAAGATCGTGATAGCCATTTGATACATTCACATGTCCCTATGGGATATTCTCCGTGATTCAGCGATGCCCTTTGACTGCGGTAATGCGCCGACACTTTTCAACGATGTATTTATGGCCATTTTCTCCGACATGGCTGGTGAAGATAATCAAATCTTCGCGGATGATTTTTCTGTGATTGCAATTCATTTGACAACTGTCTCGGAAAATTTAAGATCGGGCATTGATAAGATGAGAGACCAACTTGGTACCAATTGGGAGAAGTATTACTATGGTACAAGAGGGTATCAGACGGCCACATCGGATTTCAAAGAAGATAATAGAGGCGGACAGAGCAAAGATCACAATTGAAAATTAATTTCCACCTCATCGCAAAAGGATCATAAGTTTTTAGGCCACGCTTGGATTCCTTAGAGCTTTCATCAAAGACTTCCTCGCATTGCAAAACCGCTGCCTAATCTCCGGTCCAAGGGACCCCATTTGAGTTTGATTCAGTTGTTTGCATGCATTTTCAGTGTCAGAAAGATAAGTTGGTATCGCCTCCTATCGTCGTGGTCCCCGCATTGGTCCTTCCATTTGAACTTATGTGCGACGAAGCGATTTTGGTGACAAGGTTAGCGGTAAACGAGAAAAATTCTTCCGTAATTTACTATAAGCAAAACCTCGAATGATGCCTCACTGAATTGGCGCTACTACAGAGAAAGAACTATTGGCTATTGTCTTCGTTTTCTTTGACAAATCTCGCACCTTATTTGATTGGTAACAAGGTCGCCGTTCACATCGATCATTCGCCATTAAATACTTGATGACTAAAAAGACGCCAAACCTCCCATTAATCCAGGGGGGTTCTTTTGTCAGTAAGAATTTGATGTTGAGATTAAAGACAAGAAAGGCAATCGAGAACCTAGTGGTAGATCATCTTTCAATATCGAAGGGGCAAGTGATGATGTTCAAGGAATAATCTAATTTCCAGATGAGAAACTCTTAGCTATTGAGGGCGGGGCCCATGGTTTGCGTGTGATTATGTGAATTATTTGAAGTGTCAAGGTAGTCCTAATTTAACTATCAACAGAAAAAGAGGTTTTTCGCACATTTGAAACACTACTATTGGGAGGAGCCAATTCTTTACAGACACTGCGTTGATCAGGTGATCCGGAGATGTGTGCCCAAAGATGAAATGAATAGTATATTGAACCACTGCCACTCTCTACCATGTGGTGGACATTTTGGTGGCCAGAGAACAACAGCCAAGGTACTTCAATCAGGTTTCTATTGGCCGACTTTATTCAAAGATGCTCATCATTTCGTATCCACATGTGACAAATGTCAACGAATGGGGGGCATTTCTAGAAAGGACGAACCGCCCATGCACCCCATTCTGGAAGTAGAACTGTTTGACCTATGGGGGATGGATTTCATGGGACCATTTCCCCCATCTTATAACAACCTCGTGACATCTACGCAAGACTATGTCTCGCGTCAACAATCTACCCGCACCAACGATGCCAAGATCGTGGCTCAATTTCTTTGCAGCCACATATTCTCACGATTTGGAACCCCTCGAGCACTGATCACAGATAATGGTACTCATTTCTGCAATAAGGTGATTGACAAGGTTTTGCAAAAGTATGGGGTATGCCATCGTACATCTCTTGCATATCACCCACAATCAAATGGGCAAGCAGAGGTATCAAATCGAGAAATTAAGTCCATTCTGGAGAAGACAGTTAACAGTTCCAGGAAGGATTGGTCTAAAAAGATTGAAGATGCACTCGGGCGCATCGGGACAAGATTTAAAACACCCTTAGGTATGTCGCCTTTTCGAATTGTTTATGGCAAAGCATGCCATCTTCCAAGAATTCAGAGCATCGAGCCTATCGGGCAACCTCCTGCCAGCCAACATGGACAAGACACTAGCCGTGAGAAGCGATCGCTACAATTCAGCTGAACTAGACGACCAGAATAGCTATGAAAATGCCCGTATTTACAAAGAAAAGACAAAAGCCCGCACGATAAACACATTATCAGAAGGAATTCGAGTATGACAACAAGTTCTCTCGTTTAATTCTATCTAAAACTCTTTCCGAGAAAATTACAAGTCTAGATGGTCCTGCCTTTCACAAAGGACTAAGGTCTTTCACATGGTGGGGCAGAGGATTACACATCCTCGAGAAAGGAACATTCACAGCTACTTCACCTAACGATTAGCTTCGTGATTTTGGGGGCGACTTCCAGTTTATAAGCAGATCATTCCTTCTGATCGCACTGCACGAAGTTCGCAAGCTGCCCTAAGAGCCTCTAGCTCCCGAGCACATTGAGATTCGTGGTCGCCGAGCTAACGACATTAAACATAGCGCTTTCTCGGGAGGCAACCTAAGTTTCCTTTCATGCAATTTTTCCTTTATGTCTCAATTTTTAGTTTATTATCCGCTAAGTTATGTTGGTTTGTCGTGTTGTCCGTGAATCGAATCAATTTTTTTGGGTCAGATAATTTCGTGACACGCAATCAAAAGTATCGTGGAGGATCCACTCATGTAGAGTACAACAAATTCTGCAGAGTCTACTTGCACGAGGAGAGTTTTCTTTATCTTAGACTATGGTTGAATAATGTGCATCAGAATTCTCCAACGCCGCGTGACGCCGTGCCAACGCCGCGACGCCTCAACGCCGCGGACGCCATTTCAATTTCTTCTCCGAACGCCGACGCGGAGATCCCAACGCCGCTACGCCGATTTTGAATCTTCTTCTAGAATCGCCGCGACGCAGATCCCAACGCCGCGACGCTGATTTTGAACTCCTCCGAACGCTCGCAACGCGGAGATCCCAACGCCACGACGCCGATTTTGCATTCCTCTCCGAACGCCGCGACGCTGTTATCCAACGCCGCTGACGCTGGAAAACTTACCCCGGAACGCCGTGATGTTGCCTCAACGCCGCGACGCTAGTCTCTCCGCTTTAAGGCCACACACCTCCCATTTTTTTGCACTCTTACCCTACTCCAGTTTTGCCTGAACCCTAGCCTCCCTGCACACCCTTCCACACCACCCTTGCCGGAGTCCCCTACCACACCGGTCGAAGACCAGTGTTTTGCCTTCCGACACCCTTTCTGACACCGCCGTCACCATCTCCCATCCACAGCTCTCAGTCCCCTGGCACTGATCGCGCTTTCCACACTTCACTTCGCGCCTCGACCGCCTAGTCTTCCACCTAGGTCTAGAGTTCATAGTTCGAAAGCTACATTTAGGTTCCATTTGTGGCCCCATTTCAGGTTGGTAGGGTCACGTTTAGAGTCACAGTTGCACTTAGTTAGTTTTCGTTTTTCCTAGTGCATTCTAGGTGTTTGTCATATTGTCTAGCCCAGTTGAGTGTGTCACTTTGGTGCCACTTCATCGTGATTACTCCCTCCTTAGAGCCCCAAGTCCTTTCCTTCAATGTCGGAAAGAGGCGGTTGCCTACAAAGCCGGGCTCGGCCCAGTTGACGAGCCCGACCCCCAATTATGATGTCTCACGGTTCACAATGAGGTCACGGGACCGGTTCCAAGACCATCCGCAAGAACCGATCACATCAAGAAAAAGGGCTTTCACCACCCTCGACGATTTCTTCCGCAAAACTATCGCGCCAAGGATGGCGAGCACTTTGATGCCAACCACCTCATCCAAATTCAAGTAATGAGTGTGGTGCGAGAATTCTACGCTAATCTCGCTCCCACGCCACAAGAAGGTTCGGGTGAGGGGTGTGTTGGTTGGTCGACTTCAGTGCGGAGTCGATCAATCACTATTATAATCTTGATCATGTCCCCTCGGAGCCGTTTGATAGGCTTTACGAGCGCCCCGAGGTCATTCGAGTCTTGACTAATGGACGGGGTGAGTGGAAACTCAACAAAGGAGGGCCATGCTCGGTTCACTTTAGCGTGGGCCAAGCATTTGGCCTATATCCCCAAGGTCTGGCATCACTTCACGCCGCGCCTCATTCATGACTAACGGCGCGGCGGATCGCTTGCCGCGGCCTCAACTATGCCATCATTCAGATATTCCTTTACTGTCATGTGCTATGTGAGGACACCATCCTCCATAACCGGACGCTTAAGATGAATCTGGGGGGCACCCTTCCTCATTTATGGCTTATGCAAACAAGTCAAGTGCCCCTAGGATGACAACGAGGCGTGGTTACACCCCATCAAGGCCATATCGCCCAAGGACAAAAACCGGGTGTCCCACTGACCCAGGGGGCCCACGAGCCTCCGCCATGAGCCCTGACGAGGACGAGCTCCACGACTACCGTGCCTGCCACTCCTCGGGCGATCCCTGTGGGGACATTGAGTGTACCCTCGTCCCACCCACCACCACCACCACCACCACCACCACAATACCACCTGAGGCGCCCCTCCGGCCTCCCACACCGACCCGATGCACCGACGCTCTCCTTTAACAGCGCTTTAATGCATTTTGGGATGAGACCCAGGAGCACCGAGTCCTCATCACACAGGATATGGAGGCCCTTTGCGCTGACGTGCGCACAGTTCTGGCTAACCAGGCCACTATTCTTCTCGCCAGCCAGCCAGAGCTCCAGCCCGCCACTCAAATTTCTAAAGACTCCACTAGCCCGCCACCGCCACCACCGCAGACTGGCCTGATCACCAGGAGTTCCTCTACCTCTCTCGCATTTTTCTTGCCGCAGGGACACTGGATATTTTGTTTGGGGGGGTGTGGGTGGTGATCGAGTTATCGAGTGTTTGTTTAGATTAGTATTGTTTTGTCTTGATTCGTATTTTCAGGCCGTAGCTTACTTCATTTATGCATGTTAGTTATAGATTTACTTAGTTTTATTTACGCTAGCTTATCTTAGGATGTTAAGTTTTGTGTTTGGTCATGTTTGTGTTTTAAGTAGATCATATACATGTGTAGATGTCGTGTTTAGGTAGTTGTGTGTGATGCTACGCTTGGGAGAGTAGGGATTACTTTTGAGCGAATCCATTTTCTTTTGGCTATAGAAGAAAAGGAATTTCATTGGATGTTTGAATGCTCGGGAATTAGGGGTTGCATAGGTGGGGAGGCATAGTGAATCACCGGTTATTCAAGAAACCATTTCAAGTCATCACACCTTACACACAAAAATGACTTCTTGTGGTATGCCTAGGTACCGAGCCCGACTACTAAGGTTCAACAACCCTTGGGAATCTCTAAACACTAAAGAGATGGAACATCGTGGAATAAAAGTAGAGGTGATTGCTCTCTCGAGCCCCAAAAATTATAAAATAAAATAAAATAAAATAAAATAAAAAGGAAAAAAGAAATATATATATATATATATATATATATATATATATATATATATATATATATATATTGTAGAGAGAGAGAGAGAGAGAGAGAGAGAGAGAGAGAGAGATAGAATAAGTGGGATCTTCCAATCTAATCCCGGCACAAATTCGAGGCCTTTCAAAGCCCAATTGCCTCCGAGCCAACCCGGTCGAGAGTCATTGACTTCACCGCCTGCCAGGGACAGAAGATGGAGGCTCTTACAACCTAGGGCCTTTAGGTTTACTGAAAGGTCGAGGTGACGCCCCGAGGGAACTCGACCGCCCGGTGCCCTTAACCAACTGGTGGGGAGTCACCAACTAATCCCCGCTACATGAACACTTAACATAAACTTACGGGCACTAGTTTTGTTCTATGTTGTGAGTAGGTATATTAGAAATTGCAAACAGTGCGTTCCGATCCTTTTGTAGTTAGATTTTCTCCCCACCAGCTAGTTGAACTCAAGCTCGGGGGGGCGCTCAACCAAAGTGTATACTAGAGGTCATTTATTTAACGCACATAGGTCCTTCTTGGGAAAAGTATTGAATACTTCTGAGGCCGAGGCACTAGTCAATCTCCACGAGTTCAACCTAGTTCTTCCAAAAGTCGAACACCTTGCAAATCCTCGGTGGAACTTCAAATGTAATCTACAGCGGTGGAATCGGGTCCAATTTGATCCTCTATCTATCAGCATGGGCATCTACCTTCTGCTAGACTATAGTATGTAGAGTGTGTGTTCAATAGATCGGCCTGCTTTGGGACAAGCAAGAAGCTAAGTTTGGGGTGTGATGAGTGCTTAAAACACTTAGGTTATACCAGCTGCCCGCTTTTACATTTTGCATTATTTTTACATTTAAATACGATTTTTATATTCAACATCTGACAGTATAGTTGGTGTAAGTGCAAAAGCAATTGGTGCGAAAAGTGGTTTGTAGCTACCTGGAACGTATGAGGCAAAGGGTATAAAGATATCGAACGCCGCGACGTCCCCATCGCCGTACGCCCTAACGCCGCGACGCCAACAACTAATATGCTCATCACGAAACGCCGCGACGCCAACTCGAGTTCTTGCGGCTCTCATTATTAGCAGCAAAAAGGTGCAGAATTTGAGGCATCGGGAATCATAATGAACGAGGGCACGGAATTCGCACGCTAGTTGACATCGAGTATCGCTAAGAGCCCGGCGTGATTGTATTTTCTTCTCGCTTTGATAATATAACTGATGTTTTATATATCACATATTGGTATTTTCTTATTCATTGTTCCTAGATCTATACCTAGGGTATTGCTGAACTCCCCGTCACATTCAATGGATTAAAGTTTATTAATTTATATTATTCATTGATTTATGATTCATTATCATCCGCTGAAATCGTGAATCAATTACATGGTGATGCTCGGGCCAACACAAGGTGACCATACTAGAGATCCAGATTCGAGAGATGAGGATACTCTAGGATATGAGAGAGCAGCTCTTCAAGTTGATTCGTAAATAGAGATATTCCGATCCCGAAGGTGGCAATTACAAGGTTAGAACATTAAAATATTTCCTCGGAGTACCGAGTTGGGGCAGCTTATACACTCAACTCTACTAGGCGAGATAAAGTAATACAATCTCGAGAGTAGGGTATCTCAGAAGCAAGATCATCTTTGCCATTAATAAATCATAAATAAACCGAATAATATTATCTTTAAGAAATAACGATCGAAGTGGCAGGGGAAGACATAGCCCTAGTCTCCATTACATAAGAATTGCTCAAATCAAGAGTCTCACTTAAATTCAATCACCAAGACTTTTCACACAATACGAGTATCCGTATAATATTTAAAAAGCCAATCTTTTGTATTCAACATACCTATCCCCGTGGATCGATATCCCTACCATTGGTACATTATATTACTTCTTGGGGCGACGCGGTAATTTGCGCACATAGGCGTACATTTTACATCACGCTGGCCCGGCTGTTTTTGGCGCCGTTAGCCTCCGACGGCCCGACCAATGTGCTCGGGGCCCGAGCTCTTAGAACCGCCATCAACTTCACCGTGCAATAAAGGAATGATCCCGCTTAACCGCTTGGAAATCGCCCCTAAAATACGGCTTCAATCGCTAAGTGGTAAATCGTGAATGTTCCTTTCAGGATGTGTAATCTCCGCCTACTCATGTGAAAAGACCTAGGTCACATGGACTCGGGGGGGTTGGTTTGTTTTGCTCACTCATTCTTTGCTTTGCCATGTTCCTTAGAAAGTTTAAAAGTTTAAGGATCCTCTAAATTCTTGCTGAAGGCTAATATTACAATTGTGTCTATAGTGATTCTTCCATTTGGAATCATGTTATCATACTCATTCATTATTTTTAGTTCATGTCATTTTCAATTTTTGTTTTGTTTTGAGTCGACCGTTTGGGGGCAAGAATTTAAGTTTGGAGGTGATGAGTATCTTAAATCCTCATTTTATCCCTATGCTTTAGTTATTTTCTAGTGTTTTTGTGTTAAATAAGTGCCCTAATGCTCTAAAATTTCACACTTATGATCAGGTCATCCATTTGGTGGAATTGTGCAAAATTGGTGGAAAAACTGCTATAGAAGCAGCAGGAGAGGCTACTGCATTTTGACGTTTTCAGACATCATATGAGCTCCTATTGCATCAACCCATATATTGATGGATTCTACACTTCAAGAGCTTTCCAGGGATACCAAGAACACCAAAATTGGAGTTCGAACAAAGAAGTTATGCAAGTTCCAAAACTTTAAGAAAATCAGCAAACATTGCAGCACCTTCAGCAGGAGAGGCTACTGTATTTTGATGTTTTCAGACATCATATGAGCTCATATTGTATCAAGACATATATGGATGGATTCTACACTTCAAGAGCTTTCCAACGGTACCAAGAACACCCAAATCGAGTACGTAGCGGCAAAAGCAAGGCCTTGGCGAAGTTGGAGCAAAACAGTGGAACCGCAGCAACGTCGTGATGTTGAGAACCAACGCCGACGCTTGCAGAAAGAGTATTATCTTCACCGCCGCGACGTTGCTGCACGACGTCGCGACATTCGGGGTCGGTTTTGGGTGGATTTTTAGCCCATTTTGAGCCCATAATGGAGGGTTTTAAAGCTCAAACCCGAAAGAGATGTGGGGAGGCGGCTAGGGCTCGAGGAAGGGGACTTTGTCCACACTTTGGAACCAAGGAGGAGGTCGAGCCGCTTTGAAGATTTGGGAGAAGATCAGTTGAGATTTTGTGGAAGAAAAAATCCGAGACTCACCATCATTTGATCATTATAGTTTCTTCTCCCTCTTTCTCCTTCTCATGTTTTATCCTAAGTTTATGATGTATCAAACTCTATCATGCTTTTTAAATTCGCAGATTCAGTGGTTTCGCTGTATATTGAACATGGTTTATGATTCTAATGTTGTTAATGTTCGCTTTCTATTGTTTCAGAATGTACTCTATTGGATTCATTCTTAGTTCTATTTTTATTGATTTCTAGTTAATTCAACGTGGTGAGTGGTTCTGCAAGATCCGAGAAGGGAGTAAAGAACTTGATATAGATGAATCAACTCCACTAGCCTCCGGCAGCCAGAAATTATCTATGACTAGGAGGCGCGGTGAGACTTTTGGATCTTAAAGCATCTCTAATGCTTGGGGCTGAGCTGAGGCAAAGACCTAGTGTTAGTTGGTAGGTTATCGAATTCGAGAGAGGCTTCTTATAATTAAATTAGACAAGAGTCGCTGGAAAGCATTTTCTGCTGTGAAACAATAGTTATAATTTTGACTGTATCTAAGAGGATTGGTCTCGATTGCACTAAGTACCCTAGAATTTATCATCTCTTGGGTATCCCTTAATTGCTAACTTACCGCTAGGGATTTAGAAATTTCATTAGTTTAGTTTAAATTTTGTTTTACTATCACACAGCTAGTTCGATATTAGAGAAGTATTATAATTTTGGCACTTAGCATCCTGCATTTTCCCATTGATCGATATCCGCGATTCCTAAGACATCACTTTTTACTTGATTAAGCGATACTTGCGCCGGAATGAAAGCCTTTATATTTCTTTTTCGCATACTTTATATACACATCATTTCTATCAAGTTTTTGATACGCTGTCGGATCGATGTCTTTAGTCAGGTGCGTTTTGGTATCAAGAATATCTTTGATGAGATGAACTGGTGTATGGACTCAGCAGGTACCTGCTTTATATGTCCGAGATTTGGGCCATTTTATGTTATTAAAAATGAATAAATATGAATAGTAATGCAATAGTGATTACGTACTATTTTTTCGTAAATGTGTATGGTTGAGTGATTCAAAAAATGAATTGTTCATGTTCGCTAATTTAAATTTCTTACGTGATTAATTTCGCAGAATTGATCATGAACAGATACATGTTTATGTTAGTTTAATTATGTTAATATATATGCATGTGAATATATTATATGAATGTTGTAAATTTAGCATCATAGTATCTAAGTATGCACCTTGCAACTCTAGAAATTAGGTGTGGAGTGCATAATTGAGATCACACTGTAAGTAGTGTTTGATGGTGTGCCTTAGAGTACATTTGTCGTGGGATCAAAAGTGTAGGGTGTTGATTAGTGAGCTTGATTAATAGGACAACGTTCAAATGGTCGCCGCGAGGTTAAGGGAAATGGAAGTAGCTCGTGCATTTCATATGCAACGGATCACCTGAAACGATAGGAGTGAGTGCATGAGGGTGGTTTCTTGAGAGAATCGTTTGGAGGTTGACCCGACAATATTATTTGTCGAATTAGTAATCATTCCTGACGTCGGAGGGTTTTCCACCTGATATCGATCGTCGGTACACGATTGATATACATCGGAGGATTGTCATATAATATCGATCGTCGAGATGCCTTGATTGATATACATCGGAGGTTGTCCATATAACCATCAATGTTCAGGAATGCGCTTGATTGATGATACATCGGAGGTTGTCCACAAAATAGATTATCGAATTACGTCACTATTATTTATATCGGAGGGTTGTCCAAGGTTAAAACCGTACCTTTGTTTGGATGGTTTCATTCATGGAAAAATGCATGTTTGAGGAGTCGGTGAAGAACTTCGGGGTGTGTGGGTGGCAGGCGCGATGTCGTAGTTACTGTATGGGTGTAAGGGCACGTGGTATCACTGAAAAGTTATGTTTCCCGAAGACCGGCGGTCATGTTTATCACGCCAAACTTCGGGTTTGTGTGATGGGGTCGGGATTGACTTGGTATTTGTTGCCCATTGACGCATTGGGTAATGGGCCGATGTGGGAGCTCGATGCAGGTTATTGGTAATACGGTGACGGTTATCCCACGATTAGGCGTATGCATGTGAGACGAGTCGGTGAGTGACTCGGGATATATTACTCAATGGCATATTGAGTGATGGAGTCGGCGAGAGCTCGGTACATGGGGCATGGTGAGTCGAGTCTCATTCATGGCATGTAGACATTCAGGTAGACATGTGTATGTTGCACTTGGATGTGTGTTTGATTATGCGACCATTGCATGTGCACTTAGGTGGGAGTAGCCCTTGTAGGAGATTATACCCCTCGGGCTTTATCTTGTCATTAGGACCCCACTTTGGTCTGGTCAGTCTGGAAGGTGACACGTCAGCAGATACATATGAAGAAAGCTGGATTGTGGCTTTAATATATATTTTGTAAATATATATGGGTTGTATTTATTTATATAAGAGTGATGTAATTTAAACGCTTATGGACTATGGTTTTATAGTCATGTGCTTATATGTTTGAGTATTGATGCAGGGGCCAGTGGCCATTATTTTGCTGCTTATATAGACCACAATGGTCATTGTTGATTATTAGGACGGGTTGTACCTTGGGTAGAGGCTCCGTCTGAAAGATTCGCCGTTTCGTGAGTGGTGTCGATGACGACATCCAGTGTCCATGGGTTGGCAGAGTTGTCAGCCGGTTGATTTTAGGCGTCACAATCTTTAGAAATGCTGTGTCCCAGGGGTCAGTTTAATATGCCATACAGATTTGTTCTAATACGTAACTGACATAGGGTTTTCACTAAGATCGGAGTAGTATACAAGGGTATGTTAAATTGATACTCTTATAACTAATATGCTCCAAATATCACTATGATAAATCACGGATCTTTGTCTAACCTCTGTTTTCAGGTTCCTTAAGGTGGTATTAACGAAGTGTGTTCTAAGTATAGGGACAATCTGGTGAAATTTCATTTTAATATTTGAAGGTATCATCTCAATTTTGGTAGAAAAATCTTGTTCCATTCTTGGAAGGTATTATTCCGATCGAATTGTAGATAGAGGTACCAATTATATTGAAGAAAGCTTGTTACCCTGTCTATGAGGCAAAGTTAACCGATCCACAGGAAATTTGTTGATAGTGCTGGTTTAGGAAAAGAAGACATCAGTCTTAAAGGGAATCAGTTCCTAAAAGTAATCATTTAAACACATGTTGTCCTGGTTTAGGAACATGGTGTTCTAAATTGTGAAATATATAGTGGTTGGATTCATTTCAAGAATATACTAACATGCCCTTGGACAAACACAGGATTCAACCCATAACCATTGTTTTTGTTCTTGAATCAATTGTAATTAGAGTTTGAACATTGGATTTACATAATTAGTTCGATTTACTTGTGTCTTTGCTTTATATAATGATGATTAGTCAAATAGAAGGATTCTATTCGACACACATTATCCAGGATCCCCTCAAGTGATAGCTGAAGTGTGTTCCTGAGGCTAAGAATAGTGATCCCTTGGAAAATGTGATTAATATATTAAGGGTTGTTTCATTTTAATCAAAATATCTTGTTTCTGTGAATGGAGATGGATACATTGGTTAATCGGCAAAGTGATAGACTAATCATGTTGGAGAAATCTTGTATTACCCTGTCCATGGGGGCAAATTAGCTTCATTCCTAAGAATTGGTTGATTAGTACTAGTTCAGGAAGGTCATCCCGAGTTTTAAAGGCCCGAGTTCCCCAAAGTAGCTGGCTGACACATGTTGTCCTGGTTTTGGAACATGGTGCTCTAAATGGTGAAATGTATAGTTGTGGAATGCATTTCAAAACTATACTAACATATCCTTGGACAAATGCAAAATTTAGCTCTTGATTGTTTTCAAACAAGTTGCAAACTAATGATCAGATCATTGATTCCATTCCAAGTTTTCATTCAATCTCAGAGAAACTTCTAATTGACTTAGAATTGATCTTTCTTTCAATTGAATAATAGAACCAAAAATACTGTTAAGTTCAACTAGTTATTTAGTTTACACTCTTGAAAAATTGAAGTTCAACTAGTGAAGACCTTGAGTAGTTTGAGTACTTAGTCTTTGATTTTATTCTAGATCCTTGTGGTAACGATATCTGGACTTTAAAATCGCTTTATTACTTGTTGACTATGCACTTGCAGTAAGAGAAACCAAGTTGAAACCTAAATAGTAAAGAGTAAGAAAAGAACATCAACAATTTTCAAATCAACATAACTTCATCATCACAATACTAATTCCTTCCCAGAAGGTGTTTAGCCTTCCATCACTAGATTACACATAACAAGAACAAGTCGTTTCAACAAGTTCATTCTGATTATAATCAAGAAAATGAATTCAAACAATGATTTCTGCTTCTCTTCAAGTTCAGACAGTAATGGAGCTTGATTTTCAATGTACTATCCTCACAAACTCAGATCAAATAAACTATTCTAAAGAAAAATTATGAAAACTCTATTGTAGATCTACTAAAAATAATCTAAAAATCCTACCAAAGAAAACTCTATTCTACTATAGCTAAACTTTTCTACTGCTACTATTTTTGTTCCACTCTCCTCTTTTTTCTACGCCGTATCGCTTACTATTTATAGTCCAATCATTGTTGGGCCAAAATTCAAGGCAAATTTTGTGGACTTTTATGTAAGCCCACGAGATCATGTGTCGTGACACTCTAATCGTGTGGCGACATTGTCGCCTTTCAGATCTGTCTTAGGGCATTGTCATGATGTTGTAGCAACACTGTACTGATGATTTTTCCTTGATAATGTTGCGACCTTTCCTTTCTAGTTTGTTGTGATACTTGTCGCTATGATGCTCGATTTGTAGGCCTCTAGAATGAATGTCGCGACACACACGAGATGTGTGTCGACAATTGTTGTGTATTATTGAGTCTTGGGGTTGTTGTGACATTGTCGTAACATTCATTCACATTCCTTTTGGATGAATGTCGCGACATATTTTTTTAGTGTCGCGACACTGTTCAGTTGTTTCTCCAAGGACTTTTCACTTTGGTGTCACGACACTAGTTACAATGTCATGACACAACTTTTGATGTTTGGCTTCTTGCTATGTCGAGACATTCGTTGAGGTATCGCGACATTGACTATTTCCTGCCTTTGTCATAAAAACACATGTTCTTGCTCTTTTTGCTTCATTTGCAATAGATTCTTGTAAACAATGCTGGTGAAGGTTCTATAATTTTGCATTAAGTTGCTTAATAAGGCCTCGATTATGCATGCAAAAATGGGTACCCAAGAGTTATACGAGTTTCGTACTCGTCAAATTTCATAATTTTAAGTTTTGCTTGTCACAGCCAAGACTTCTTGCTTGTCTCGATCAATTCGATTGGAAAAACTTTGAGACCATTTTTCTTTGTACAGAAGTATTGTTCAAAACTTTTGTTGTGAGCTTCGGATCCTTTTTTTACATAGTTCTCATTCTCCTCGTTTGGTTCGGTTACTTCTGCGTCACGGTCCCCATTTCCATTGGCCGTATAGTTCTCAAAGGACTGCGCTTGATCGTGGAAAAGCTAGTGAGTGTATTGTTGTATGTCAACCCATTCGTTGGATAAGTGGGTAGAATTTCCAGTTGGATACCTAATCACCTCAGCCAAGTACTGCAGCTCTTCCAACTCAAGTTTGAAGGAAAAAAGAATAGCGTTTGTTTCATAACTCTTTTCAGAGACATGCATGCATGAATAATTACATGTCTCCAGAACTCTTTTCAGAACATCGTATGTGTAATGCTAATAATTAGCATATACATTGAAAATGTACGTAGTATTTGTTGTTGACTCATTTTGATGCACTTGCATGCACTGGCGGAAGCAAAGATTCATTGTTAGTGGGGGCAAGTATAAGTATAAGAGATATAAGTTTAACAAATGTTCCTGAATATGGTCTTGGAACGGCGTGTCGCCAATATTGTTGTTGACTCATTCTGATACACCTACATGCACTGGTCGGGCCGGGGACTGTTTGTCGAGAGTGAGGACAAGTATAAAGAGGAGTAAGTTTTACAAATGTTCCTGAATATGGACTTGAATCCAATGGTTCAATGCTGATATATCTCAGGGGGCAGGTTCCCCTACTAAGCCTTACTTGCCTTCGCTCCTACCTGCCTGTGTTTTAAACTTTTAATTTCAGAGTATAAATATATTTTACTGTATAATTTTTATTACTTACATGTTTTTACCGTATAAACATTGAGTAAGGTGAGATGTTTTTTGGGGAGAATGTGGGGTTTAGCATAACAAAACCCACTTTTCTCCTATTTCTTTTGATGTATACAATAAATAATTAAGTTTTCAAGTTATGGGAGAATAACAACTCTTAGGTGATATGTTTCTCCTTTCTTTTAATTAAATTCAGAGCATGGGCCAGTTCATAGTAGAAGTGTTCTTTTTAAATGTTTTAGAAAAATTGTGCATATTTCCTTGCATGCCTTGGTCTTCTTTTGATCTATTTTATTTGTTTTCATCTACATACGAGCGACCAATCATATAGGCTGGCATGTACACGTGTTATGGGAATGAGATCCACTCTCTACGCTTTCTTGGGAGCAATACTGACCGTTGATCTTCTTGATAAGAAAGTTGGCCTAGCATTTGATTTAGGTTAATAATAAATAAAGGGCACCGCCTTCTGAACTTAATATGATTTTATTTACAAGTAGACCACAGGGGATGAGTTAGAATATGAACAAAGGTATTCTTAATATTTGACTACTAGGTCGTCAACGATTTTAAACCTTTTATCCATAATGAACTATTCCATTGTAGTTCATGTGGAGGGTATAAGAAAGGAGGGTCTACGTCCTAGTGGGGATTCAAGTCCTACCAGAATAGTTTACTATTAACTAAAGTGTTTAGCTTATATAAATTAATTTTGTCTACATTAATTTTAATGTTAATTGACTTACTTTAAAAACTACATATATTGAGGAAATGATTAGAGTGATATATAAAGCGCTGGTGTCCCACCATGAATGAAAACCGGGCGACATTATTCCGATTGACTTAATGGCTACTAATGGATGCCATGTGGCCTCCGCACAATTGGTTCCTCATCCACCATGGTGATGGGCGTCGTGGGAGCAAAGTGTGTAGTGGAAGTCATGGCGTGAGGTTCGTGATGATCCACGAGGTCACCCTACGTCTTTATCTGACTAAGTCCGAGGCCATGGTGATGGACGTCATGGGAGCAGAGTGTGTAGTGGAAGTCATGATAGCGGAGTTCGTGATAGTTCACTTGACACCCCACATCCTTATCAGACTAAGGTGGTGTTTGTTTTTTTACTTAATGCTAAATAGAGCTTTTTGTTATTAATGGTGCAATAGGATTAAGTAATTAGTCGTTTGTTTTTTCTAAAAAGAAAATCAATCTTTTAATTTTAATCTAAATTTTGAGACAATAAATTTTTAAATAAAAATTTTAAAATATATATGTTTGTATTTAATTAGCATGAAACGGATCATGAGAGTTTCAATTGGATCATAAAGAATATGAATTTCTTATATTATAATATATAGTTTTTTCTTAATAGAAAAAACATTAAAAAAAAAAAAGCAGTGATAAACCATAAAAAATAAAAAATAAAAACAAATAGGCTGAATGCTAAAAGCTATTTAGCTTTCTAAAAAGCCAAAAAAGCCTAGCCAGAATGCAGCAGCCCTCTGGCTTTATCGATTAGGTCGGCTCGACGGATAATTTACAATAAAGTGGTTGTAAAATAAATCAAAACTGGGCTGTGCCTCGGCTTGTTCTTTTATTGAATCTCTAGAAATTCTATGCCCTAAGACAATTCTTTCAGTCACCATAAAATAGCGTTTTTCCTAATTCAAAGATAAATTCTTGTCTTGGCATCTCTAAAGTATAGTTTCTAAGTTGTGCAGGCAACTCTCAAAACTGGATCCATACACTGAGAAGTCATCCATGAAGATCTCCATAACTTCCTCTATCAAATCTGCGAAAAGTGACATCATACACCTTTGAAAGTTAGCAGAAGCATTACATAATCCAAATGACATCCTTCTAAAAGCAAAGGTGTCATAAGGACATGTAAAAATAGTTTTTCGCCCTAGTCCTCAAGGGCTATGACAATTTAGTTATATCCAGAATATCCATCAAGAAAACAAAAATGGGAGTGTCTTGCCAACCTGTCCATCATTTGATCAATGAAGGGCAAAGGGTAGTGATCCTTTCTAGTGGTAGTGTTCAATTTTCTATAGGCAACGCATACTATCCATCCTGTCACAGTTCTTGTTGGAATTAACTCATTCTTCTCATTCTTGATTTCCATGAATCCACCCTTCTTGGGAACCAGATGAACTGGGCTCATCAATGGGTTGTTTGAGATTGCATACATAAATCCTGTATTCAACCATTTTAACACTTCTTTTCTGAAAACTTCTTTCATAACTGGGTTTAGTCTTCTTTGATGTTCAATGGATGTTTTTGCATTATCCTCCAGGAGGATTTTATGCATGCAAATAGATGGATTCATTCCCTTCAAGTCTTCCACTAACCAAGCTATTGCTTCTTTATACTTTCTAAAAAAAAATTATCAGTTTTTGCTCTCTTACTTCTGTCAAGTCTGCTGTTATAATTACTGGTTTAGATATTTCTGCTCCCAAGAAGGCATATTTCAAGTGTTTGGTAGTTTCAACCAGGAATTCAACCCCTCTCATAGCTTTTTTCTATTTCCTTTGCCTTCTCTTCGCTATTGCTTGATTTTCTTTGTAGTTTTCTCATTCGGACTTAACCTTGTTTCTTTTAGTTCAGTGGCATTAGTCGGACTCAGAACCTCAAAGGGATCTATAATTCGTCATATTAATTGAATCGGGTTTCTTCTGATCATCGATCAATTGCATGATGATTAGACTAACACTACCTGCTCTTACATTCGACATAAAATCAAGGCACATGACTCTGATTCAAGTTTAAGTGCATATTTCATCTCCGCCTTGAGAGTAGGTTCTCTTTTCTTCCACATCAGTGTCTTTGCATGTGGCTAAAAATGGCTTGCCCGAGTAATGACACTTTCTTGTCTTCCTCGTATCGAAATTACCACAAAATCCCTTTGGGAAAATGAACTTTCAGCTGACAAGTACATCTTCAAGAATGCCTTCTGGTTGAGTCATTAATCTATCTTCCATTTGTAGGGATAGTGTTGTGGGAGTTAACTCCCCCAAACTTAATCTTTTCACCACTGATAGAGGCATCAGATTTATGCTAGCACCAAAATCACAAAGTGCTTTTCCAAATTCATGATTTCCAATTGTGCAAGGTATAGTAAAGCTTCCAGGATCTTGCATTTTCCATGGCAGGTTCTTCTGGATAATTGCACTATAGTTTGTAGATGAGCTTACTATCCCATTTTCGTAATTTTATTTTTCTTTGAGATTATTTCCTTCATGAATTTAGCATAGTGTAGCATTTGAGCCAATGCCTCAGCAAAAGGGATGTTTATCTCCAGTTTCTTGAACATGTTCAAAAATTTGGCAAATTGTTCATCCAGTTTTGTCTGCCTCAGTCTTTGAGGAAAGGGTATTAGAGGATGATAAACTCTGACTTCCTCCTTTTTTATACTTGTCTCTTGGTTGAACTTTTAAATTCTTCGCCTTTCATCTATTAATTATTTTCTTTCTTGTCTCTTCTTATTACCTGCTTGGTTCTGATTTTCACTTTCAATTTCATTATCAGTTTGCCTTTTCTCAGCTTCCTTTCTGACTTGCAACTCTATACCACTCCTTAGTGTAATGGACATGCAGTCTTTTGGGTTTTTCTTTGTATCACTAGGGAAGGAATCCTTGGACTGGTTTTGCAAAGTTTGGGCCAATTGCCTTTGTTAAGTAATTAACTTCACCTACCATCATTTTCCATATTTGTTGACAATAAATATTAAGTATTCAAGATATAAATAATCAAGTTTTTCAATAATGGCATATTTACAAATACAATAGGTAACGACAAATTATTATGCTAGTCAAATTTAATTTTAAGTCACACACCTTTATATATAGATTTTTTAAAATAACTTATTTGACATAATACAACATAATTATAATATTTCATTTATTTAATTGTTTTAATATAAGAAAAAAATTCATTTCTAAAGGTTGAAATACTAAATAAATAGATAATCACATTATATTGTAATGTGAGAGTTGAGAATCGGTCCATTTTAGCTTAGCTGTCAGGCCAGATTGATCCTTTTATTTGTCGACACGGCAGTTCGCTTTGGTCACTAAGAGTGTAATAATGTAGAAACCAAGATTTTGACATTTGAAATTTTCGAAAAAGGTAAAGCGATGAGTACCGCTACAGTGCAGATTTGCTTAAACTAGAATTTTCAGATCTGGATGATGAAGCGAACCTCACCATTGGATTCATCTTGCGAAATCTAGTTACCCCGAACAAATTTACCGTTGAATTAAAGGCAGTCGAATTTTCCACGATTTTTTGGGGTGTCGGCAGTGTCCGATCAGAACCTAAAAACGATATTTTGGGAAATAATTGGTGTAAAGTTCATTTAAAATAGATTGAACTTGAATCGGGACAAAATAAGCCGTTTTGGGTAGAAAGCCAGGCTTGGGCGAATTCGGGGACGCGTGGCGCGGCGATGGAGCGCTCCTTAAGCGCCAAGTGAGGCAGGAAGCAGAGAGGGGAGAAAAGATCCCATTTTCCTTGTTTTGTCGAGATAGAGAGAAAGAAAAGGAGGAAAAGGCTTGAGACTTCTCTCTACGATCTCTGGTGTATCGGTCAGGTCGTCGAGGCAAGAATGAAAGTTCATCTACTCGATGAGGGCTACGTGTGGGTACCAAAAAGGAAGGATTTCGACTTAGATCCAAAATAGGAGATTCGGGAAAATAGAAGTTCTCAGGTTTAGGAGGGGTTCTCGGGACCTCCTACCGGTTAGACAACGCTTCAAGAGGTATGAATTCTTCCTACTTCGGTTTTAGTCTCCATATTTTTGTTGATTTTTGGGTTAAAATGGTGGAACGTGCTAAGAGTCTGTTTGGGTAGAAAAATGCCCAAAACCCCACGTTCTTCGCCTAGGCGAACCTGAGGTTAGCTTACAAGTTATGTTTTGCCTCACCTAGGCGAAGGTTGAGGCCTGTCATGGCTGTTGTATGAGGTTATAGCGAGGTTGGGTTTGTTTTGGGGTCGTATATGAAGCGATTCGGGTGATTGCGTGGCCCATTTTTGTGGGCGTTACACATGCCATAATGAATTCTTAAAGGTGAAGGATGTTATTACTTGCCCTTGTAATAGCATGCTTGATTATTATTGCTTGATTGAATGTTGATATGTGTGATAATGTATTGACATTGATATGTGTTTATTTGGAAATTATATGAGTGTAATATAGTTTCATGATACATAGTCCATATGGCATTCATACATATGAGGTCCATATGGCGCGTCACATGGTCCATATGGCATTAAATCACCTAACTTGACATGCAGTGGCGCATCGCATTGCATTATGCACGGTAACATTGCCTATCATGGTGTGAGTGCATGGTTGAAAATCAACACTGCGTTTGGTGATTGATTGGGTAGGCTCGGTACTGTTGGACGAAGTCCAACAGAGTCCCACAGTTGCATAATAAGGTAAAGAAAACTTGTGTCGGGTAATAGCAAGAATGGCTAGATTCTCCCTCAGGTGAAAGACCTAAACTGGTTCAGACACTCCTACGGTGAAAGTCCAAAAAGTGGTAGAAGGCGTAAAAAGCCTGCGTTGGGACCCCGAGAATTCACTGCCCACAAAAAGACACATGAGTTTTGTATATGAAATGTCGTTTGGGGTGTAAGATCCAACGATTTTTGGTTTATAAACAAAAGACTTTTTTTTTTTAAAATGATCATTGGATGTAATCCATCAATGACAGATTTTTCACACATTGGGATTGCATTGTGTGGAGGGAGTCGGTAAGGACTCGGGGCATAGTACATGAGTGAGTCTTCTCTTCATTTCATGGCATGGATTAAGATCACACATTGGCATTGCATTGTGTGGTGGGAGTCGGTAAAGGCTCGGTGTATGGTGCATGGATGAGTCTCATCTCATTCCATGGCACAGCTTGGCATCAGAGAATAGGTATACGGGTTACCTAGGGCTTGTATGTATGATACCAACATCATAGCTTAGTGTCGCGAATTGTTAAGTGTAAGCATTGCATGTGCACTTAGGTGGGGAATAGCCTCTATAGGAATTTTACTCTATTAGGCATGGCTCACCCTATACGGGATAACATTTCAGGTGCGGGGCAAGCGTCGGTGGGCGGCTCTCATTCGGGACCGCGAGTATGAAGAAAGCCGACATGTGGCTTGTGGAAGATTTTTGTAAATTAAATGTTTGGAAAAAAGTAGGTCAAACATGTAAATGATGTAATAGAGTTGTAATTAAACTCTTATGGATCAACTCTTCCAATTCATTCATTTGGAGTAGTCTCTTCTCTTTAACAGCTTTGAAATCACAGTTTAGTTTCTTGATTGCCCACATAGCTTTATATTCAAGCTCAAGAGGGAGATGGCAAGGTTTTCCCGAATACTAGCTTTGTATGGGGACATTCGATAGGAGAGATTTATAAACGATCTGTAGCTGCAGTGCATAAATCTAGCTTAGTGACAGGTCCTTCTTGTTGGCCCTTCTTTGCCTTTCAATATGTTCTTTAACTCCACAATGGATATTTACGCGTGGGTTGACTAAGGGTGATAAGTCAATCCCATAACATGTTTGATTCCATATATGCTCATCAGTTTTGCAAACAATTTGTTTGCCAAATGGCTTCCCTTATCACCGATGATTGTCCTTGGGGCTCTAAATTTACTCAAAATATTTCTTTAAATAAACCTCACCACTATGTTGGCATAATTTCTTGGACAAGCTATAGCTTCCACCCATTTGGATACATAATCCCACGGGTTGGGAGAATGTGCGATTTGAATGAAGGTAGGAAGGTCATAAAATCTATCCCTCATACATAAAAAATCTGCACCACCAGGATCCCTTGCAAAGGCATTTCATTCATTTTGTTTATATTGCCCATTCTTTGACATCTATCTCACTTGATAGCTACCCGTTGGAATAGTCTATATGAATAAGGTGGGAATGGTAAAGCGATTGGAGAATTTTAAAGAACATTTGTCTCTGCAGAAGTGTCCCTCATATGGTGATGCGCTGACACTTATCAATAATTCAACCTTGTTCGTCTTCGGCACACATCTTCGATGATCTAATGCCCCTCTTCTAAACAACAGTGGGTCATCCAATATATATACTCTAGCATCGGTTCTCGACACCTTTTACGCTGAAAGTAGGCGAATTATGGTGGCGTAATTCCACGAGCTAAATAATTAACAATATCAATATACCATGGTAATTAGATGACAACTAAAAAAGCTACTCATCAGGGAAATTTTTTTCAATTTCTATCACTCTTTCCTCTGCAATAATCTTTTCTAATCTTGAAAGGTAATAAGCTATCACATTGTCACTCCCCTTCTTGTCCTTGATTTCTAAATCAAATTCTTCCTCGAAGGGCAGAGTATACCTCGCGATAGTTTTCCTAAACTACTTAGAACGACACTCATCTCTTCATCTTTTTTTTTTTTTTTTTTTTTTTTTTTCCTTTAAGAGACATGATCACCCATGAGCTCTAGAAGTCGCATTTGCCATGTCGGCGTGGCTCTTTGTCAACTGCGGTAGGTGAGAGAAGGCGGCAAGGTATCAAGTCCACCTTATACTTAGGTGTCTCTAATCAAATCGGGACGGGTGGAGGTCTCTCTCCCACTATGTCAATCGTCGGAATTGATAAAGCCTCCCATTATAGTGCCTCATAGGGTGTCATCTATATTCTCGCGACTAAAAACTCTTTGACCCATAGGCAAATTCCTAAAGGGTAAATGCTCTTCCTAGCTACCCTTGAGATCTAGGACACATGCCCGTAGCATGTCCTCTAAAATCTAGATGGTCCTCTCTGACTAACCGTCCGTCTTTTGATGAAAAGTAGTGCTCATCATTAACTGTGTCCCCATGACCCTTTGGAAACTCTTCCAAAAGTAAAGCGTAAACACAGGATCGATCGTTAGGACCTGATAGGCGTTAGCACTCCATGTAGTAGGACGATCTCATGCGTCTGACTTATAGAATTTCTCCGATTAGTGAAGGTCATCGCATAGCCAAAAAGTGTCTGCCCAGATCTAGTAAAGTAGGTCCACTATCACCCTTTCATGACATGCCACTCACAATGTTCGGTGGCAAGTGTGTCATAGTCGAATTGTGGCGTATTCACTTCCACTTTCGGCTACCTCGATGGTGGGTAACCTTACTAGTCTTTGGTGCTCAGCCTTTACCTGCTGACACATGAGACATCATTGAACAAAATCTCCAACGTGTTTCTTCATCCCGCTCCAATAATACTGGCGACGAAGATCACGGTACATCTTCGTGCCACTTAGATGTACCGAAAGCGAAGCGATGGGACTCTTGAGGGATTTCCTCTCTGATTGCTAGCGGGGAACCCATGACTCTTCCCCTATCACCATGAGCTACTATCGGGTGTGAATGGCACAGCCTTCGTCACATCTTGGACTATACGGAGTCCACGATGGACAATATCACACATTGTGTCTTATCCACCGGGACTTCGATCGATCTACTTTTCGATAGGGAAGGCGTAGCCAACTAAGCTCCCAAGGTACCACAGGCACGATCATTGTACTATAGCTCAAATCGTCCCATAATCTCTAGCATCTACCACTCCTGGGAAGCCACACTAGCCAACACTCCCCATGATTTTTAGCTGAGTGCATCAACCACCACATTTGCCTTACCGGGATGGTAATGCAAAGTGAAATCATAGTCCTCCAGATACTCCATCCACCTACATTTGCCTCATGTTGAGGTCTGTTGTGTGAAAATGTACTTTAGACATTTGTGGTTTGATTGTTGAGAAAATAACAAGGAATTTTGGATTTTGGGTATTTTTGTTGATATTTTCGTACCTTGAACTCGATTTTTATTTTTATTTTTGGTTATCTTTTTCTATATGAGTGCTTAATTAATTTCTGAGAAAATGGGGCAAAAAATAGAAAAACAATATGAATGAATCTTCGTTTGGTTGCTGAGAAAGTTAAAGAAAAACCCATAAAATAAAGGACAGTGTATGAAGATGCTCAAATCCCATTAATGAAAAATGTTCAAGTTTTTACAAAAAAAGCCCATTGTGTATGTGCAACCATAAACTTTTTGTTTTTTCTTGTTCTGCAATTTGTCTCAAGAACCAAACAAAGAAGAAGGAAGCGACGTCAAGACTTTGTTTCATGGAGGATATGGTAGAATTTAGGGTTTCGAAACAAATCAGAGTGAAATTGTGGAGAGACAAAACAATTGGGGTATCAAAACAATTATGATGCAGATGACCCTGTCGCAGTTAATTTGGGTTAAATATTAATTGACATAACAATTAAACGAGAGAGAATGTCAAAAAGGGAAAGGGAGCTTATGGATGAAACTAAGAGAGATTAGTGGGCATTTCACGAAAGAGACGAAAAAGACGAAAGAGAAACAAGGGAGAAAATTAGTGTTTCGATCTAGAGAAAATTAGGTCTAACAAGGAGAATTTCAAAAGGGGAGGGGGGGGAGCTTCAGGGCAAAACTAAGAGGGAATCGGGGTATCGGGGGAATTGGGGGTGGATTCAATGATATTTTTGTCAAAAGAATGTTTGGGGTTAAAAACCATGTGCAAAAGTGCCACATAAGCAAAAAAAATGCATGTGTGCCACATTAGTATCATTAGCAGCCTCCATGCGCAGATTCAGTTAATGGGAGGGCATAAGTATGTAAAATTGGTAGAGAAATGTTAGGGCATGGATGGATCGAAAAAAAGGTTAAGGTCTAGATTGAACATATAGCCAAACATTGGGGTCATTAAAACACCTTTCCCAAAGATTTTCCTTTTAAGGTGGTTTTTTATGAGGTTCATAAACCAAGAAAGTGCGTCAAAATTGATAACTAAACCTCACACGGCCTGAAAATCTGTTTTAGCTGGTAGTTATTTTACATTATGAAATCACAGTATGTAATCAATAAAAAATTATAAATATCAGCTTAGTTTGGGGATCTATATATAACTATTTAAGTCATAGAAATGAGCTTTAGGACTACTTCCTTCTGCACAACCATGTCTTCAATGTAACGAAATTTGATGTCAAACTTCTAAATGAATCTCCTTAAACAAATTCCCCTCATGAATGAAATTCTAATGTAATTTTATTTATATATGATTTGCTTTGAGATATTTTCTTACACAATCAAAAATAGAAAATCATTTTCCTTGATTTTTTTTTAATACTTAATATTTTTCGGGAACCAAACATGTACAACTTAAGTATTTTCCAAAAACAAGTAATAGCAGGAGTCTCCTAAGAAAGAAATTAAAGTATCTTTGAGTAGTCTCATTGGATCTTAGCTTAAAGTGTGTAATTTACTACATTAATGTGTTTCAACTCCATGAATAAGCATAGCTCAAACATGAATATATCCAATAAAAAGTAGGACCAATGTTTTAAATGGCTAAAGACGATCTTTAGGCATTTTGTTTAAACAAGATGACACTTGAGCCTTGTGGAAAATGAGGTATAAGCCTCAGCTTAAACAAATAACTAAAATTATCCTAAAATTTTTAAAACAACTCATAAAATCACCAAAAAAAAAGAGTTAAGTAATAAAAAGAAAATTTTCATAATGATTGTTTTTGTAAGTAAAAAAATCATAATGATTAAATTAATTATTCTTCATTGTAAATAGTTTTAATGTATTTCCTTTCTCATGAAATTTAGCTTCCTCAATCTCATGCATTTATGAGATAATTTTCAACATCCCCGAAAGGAATATAAATTATATAATTGCCCTTTCCATTCTTCCACCTTCGCTTCTTCTCAATTTCTGCCAATTCCCAAACCCTAATTCTTTGATTTTCTCCCCTCTTCGTTTCTCTCAAAATCCCCACTTGTGCTCGTCGTTTTCTTTGTTGTTTCGATTGTTACAAAGAAGTGACCGCTTAATTGAGCTCGATTTCTTTGCCGACCCCTTCGGATCACGGGCGGCGAAGTTTTATGAAGCTGGAGTCTTCTTGCTCTTTTGGGTTTTTTGGGTTTCACGTGGCCAGCTTTCTAGGTTGTGTTTGTTTCGATTCTTGGGTCCGGTTCTAGTTTTTTTTTTTTTTTTCCTGAATTTTGATCCTTGATTACTGTGTTTAGTAAAGTTCGGGTTGGATTTTTCCATGGTGGATTCGCGGCTCTTCTTGCTTTTTTTGCTTTGGACCACATATTTCAATATTCCGTTTGTCGCGATGAGGGGTAATGCTCGTCGCGGCGTGCAATAGGAATCTTTTTTGGGGATCATGCGGCCGAATCGCGCCGTCATAGCGATCTTTGCTTCATTGCGATGAATGATTCCTTCCGCGCCACGGCCAGTACTTCCTTACGTCCTGACACCATTTTAAACTAAGAGCTGAAGCCCATTGTAGCCGGTCACCTATGGAAATTATATGTGAAAGACATTGCCCAATTTTAGGAAATGAATTCAAGGACATAACTCATGTTTCCACCAGAGACGGAATATTCTGGATTGTGGGGGTCTTTAACCCCTTGTTTTCAGTATACGGTACTCATTGAGTTCAAAGCCAATTTTTGTTATCTCCAGTCTCTTTCTTTTTTGATAAACAATGAAGAACCTTCATTAAATAGATGATAAATCAAAAATAATGCCTTCTCCCGACCCAAAAGGGATGACGAACTAAGTAGGAACTAAGCGTTGAAACAAGCATGTCTAGCGAGAACATAGGCACACTTGTTTGCTTACTTTGTTACAAGCCCAGAATAGAGTAATTACCATTACCTCTAAGACACACACAATCTAGAAATTAAAAACCATATTGAGCAGTCTAAGAGTGTGAAATAGCCCATTAACAACTAATAAAATGCATTTCAAACTCCACATCGACTGACTTCAAAGATAAAGCCGAAGAAGAGCCTCGCAGTGCATGTTAACCGGCTTCTTTGACACTACGCGGAGATAATGGCATCAATAACGTCTTGCATGCGTAAAAGCTGACCATCATTCCTTAGCATCACCATACGAACCTATAGGCGATAGATCACGAAACGCCGTTTGCATCAGTTGCACTTCGGCGACCTCACGAAGGGCGAGGCAGGGTTAAGAAATTCATGCTTGCGAATAGCGGAAGATGCACACCCGGCCGCAGACGCGACGCCAATCTGAAAACACATACCCCGACTCCATCGCCTTATTTGCTAATAAGGAGTTTCTCCCCGAAGCCCCACGTTCGTTGCCTCCATACACACCATAAGATCATTGCTATCGAACACATTACAGCGGGATCGAGATCATCGATCGGCTTTAAGCGACCAACCGAGGAAATTCATCTGGTCGGTGTCGGTTTATCAACATTAGCGGCCGATCCGACCACACGGGCGAATAAACGGGCAATCATAGAATAGATGCGATAGATGCTCTTGTCCACGCCCACACAACACCGCGACAAGTTGACAAATTCATACCTTTATCGATCCCAGATACGGGAATGCAACTGTACGAGGAGCCATAAAGGAAATTATTTTGGGGGAAGAAATAATTTCCTAACTTATTCAATTAGAGACATATAACCTAGATTCGGTTTCATGAAGGCTGTCGACATTCTA
Source organism: Tetrastigma voinierianum (assembly GCA_016808115.1). Classification (NCBI taxonomy): domain Eukaryota; kingdom Viridiplantae; phylum Streptophyta; class Magnoliopsida; order Vitales; family Vitaceae; genus Tetrastigma; species Tetrastigma voinierianum. Next base: position 45,549 of record JAEQBH010008350.1, read on the forward strand.
TAGCATGATTTCTAGTATATAAACCATTGTTTGAATAATGCCACATCAACGAATCAAAGGTCGAGATTTTGATAATGGAATTGAACGAATAACGGAGAATCATTATTCTCGAAGATAGAAGTGAATCGGTTAGAATCCCATCCTGCTTTCACATCGCATGGATACGAAACCTTTAAGTTATCAAGACCGAAGCAGTAGTGCAGACCTAAAACCCGGGCAAGTCACGAACCCGGGCATCTACGCCACATAAATGGATTTACCATCCCCGCTCTCCATCGAATACCTGACAGCTTCACTTCGCACTCAAACACTTCGCGGACAAAGCTCGGATTACTTCGGTGATGACCCAGTAAACTTCCATGAGGAAATATTTGGCCTTGAACAAATGAGCTACCAAAGTGTTGGGGTTATGAATGAAGTTCCACCCTTAACACCCGATAAAGCAAAATTAAACACACAATAAATCACATAAACCCATGCCACCGGTTCCTTAGCCTGAGCTGATACAAGCGTTTGCCATCTAATCCCTTCCCATTCACCCGAACTTCCGAACCCCAAAGCGAATTCATCATTTGAATCTCCATCAAAAGGGCGAATTAAAAGAAACACTCATACTATATGTTGGAACTCTTTGAGCAGCCAGGATTTAGTGCTACCTTTACGCTGAGAAATGACTTGTTCTCCACCTTGGATCCTCTTCGGTGTGTCTTTGATGTGGCTAAAAGTATACGTTTGGTCACCAATCAACGAAGAGCAAGCCAAGTACCTACCGTGTTAATACCATTAGTAACCAGTATATGGCGAGTAACACTGGTGTATCGAGTTCGATAGAAGAAAACATGATGCAGATTTACGGGATTGATTGCTTGGCACGAATAGCTCTCATCATTTCCCGAGAATCAGATGAATCACTCTAGTTTCCTCTACGTACTCTTAAAAAATAAAGAGGAATCATCAAACTAAAGAATAGAATTGGGATATGCTCGGGGCACCACGACATATCTTACTGCCATTGATCAAACCAGAAGACTCTTTGTGAATCCAAAGCGACAGCCCCTCATACGGACAATAAGTAAATATGGAGAAAGTGGACAGCAGCAGCGCAAACGTTTAGGAATGATAGGACCCACCTGCGAACCATTCCATAGCCTGTAGAATAATGAGCAGTCGTTACACATGTAATCCACTTAATCCACCTGTGGTATTCCCAGAAATGCGTAACATATGTTCATAAAACTTCCAATATACTCTATCATAGGCCTTACTAATATCCAATTTCAGTGCTACTTCCCCTACATTGCCTCTCTGCTTACGATTCATATAATGCAGCAACTCACAAGCAATCATAACATTATCAATGATAGGTGTCGGACGAGCGGGCGAGTCTTAGAACATCTGGTGAGAATATGTTTCCATAAAATTTAGGTAAGACTTTGGCAATAATTTTTGTAAATCACGTTGCAAAGAGAAATAGGTCTAAGGTCTTTCATGAGTTAGGGATCGGTACATTTAGGAATTAAACATAACAAAGTATCATTCGGATTAGAAGGGAAAGATAAGTTTTCTAACCAACTTTGTGCTTGATCTTTGGAATACCTCTTTGGGCCTAATAAGTTCAAAAATGTTGATAAATCAAGGTTAGGCCATCTGGGACCCGGGAGCTTTATCACAGAAACATCTGCGTAACAACTCCAATAAATTCTTCTAACAAAAACCGAGCCACCAGACCATTATTCTCCTCTACTTGAAATTTTATTGTTCTATTAAGGAGCTCACCATACGAAACTTCTTCTATACTAGTTTGCAAAAGGCCAAATATGTCTTTGTAGTGCTTAGACCCTCTTTATGCAGAGAACTTCATTGCCATGCGCATCATTGACAGAATACGATTGTGCTTTTGCTTCGAAGAAGCGTGTGAATGGAAATAGCGAGTGTTGCTATCTCCTTCCTTTAACCAGAAATCTTTCGCCTGTTGTTTCCAGTACACTTCTTCTTGATCCAACATCGGTCTGCTCCCAACTCACGAAGAACTCTTTTGACTACAATATCATCCCAGCCTTTGCCGCGCCAATCTCACTTAGTTTTGTAACAACACTTTATTCGCTTTCTAAACCACTTCGAATTCTCTACCCCATTTAGCCATAGGGCGAACACAAAGATAGCCTCCACTAACGAGATCTTATCAGAATGGCCCCTTACCTCTTTAAAAGCGTCATTGAAGTGCTTGTTCACGAACCCGTAAATTCTCGAGAAACAAAACCTGAGTATACCTAGCTTGTGTGATATCCGACCTAGAAGAATGGAAATTGATCGGATGGGGCCAATAAATTAGTCAGTCTGCACAACGGAAATTCCTCGAACCATGAGGCCGTCTGAGCCACATCCAATGCTCCTGAACCCCAGCGATGGATTCCCTACCACGCTCCCACGTGGGCCCGATGACCCATAAGCTCCCAGTCGAAGGGTACCTGATCGGTTATAATAGCCTCGAAAGCCCGAAAAAGCCAACTAGGATGCTCAGTGAGAACCCATCTTATCACTAGGAGACAATAGATCATTAAAATCTCCGAAGATACACGAGGTAAAGAAGAGTTACCATGAATGCGAAGGAGATTCGAAAATCCTTCCTTCTATTGCGTTCGGAAAACCATATAAACATGTCAATCTCACACAACTTTGTTTGGCACATGCCTTTGATACATCGATAGAGTATTACGAACACTCGAGTAGATTACAAGTGTGGTTGCTTCAGTAAAAAGCTAGACCACCTCCCCATGCCAACTACAGTAACATGAGCTTTGCATCAAAACCCAGTGAATTCTCGATTGCTGATTTTCTCATCATTCACTAACGTTTCAATGAAAAATAGCGGCGGCGAGGCCAGAATGATCTCCACGAAGGTTTGAATTGTGAAGTTAGCCCCGAACCGGCGATTCAACTAATGCATCTCATTGTGCGGCGGTCGACCATCGGACTACCGCGAGAAAAGTTTGGATTAGTAGTGCGTTGTATCGAGAATCACGAAGCAGCGGTTGCGTGCGCTATCCCTTTTGCCAAAGCGAGTCCCTCCACCACCATCAAATCTAAATCAAACGTCCTCACACATTTCTTGCCTCTGCAGCTTATCCTCCTGTCGCATTAATAGCCACTTTCTCGAGTTAGCGTGTGAATTAACGGTAGTAGTATTTTACGAGCCTACGATTACTCACACTTGATGATGCACCTTGAAACATGCTTACAGTATTACCCAACGCCATACCTTGCTCATCACGCCAACATTATCTACCACTTGAGCATGTCTTCTCTTGAGAGCCTTTAACCATGCTCCCGATGCAGTTTAACTTCTTCGGATTCATGAAGAGTTTGGGCCAGCGTACGTATGTCGATCAAACCCGCAGGTAACAAAAAACTCCTAGCCGTTCATATTGAAAACGAACGATTACCAATCAATCTGCTTTTCTTATTTTCTTCCAACGTGCTTGATGGTAGTCTAAATCTAACCTCACCCTTATTCTCATATTGGACTTCCATAAACCCTTTATTATAACATGATCCATAAGATCACGAATTCTCGATTCGCGTTCCCAAGTTGTACCCCTATTCTTTCTGACATATATCCCACTGGTACCTGGTACGCGCGAATAGCAAAGTGATTTAATGGAATTGTAGCGGTATGTCGGGTTTTGTAATGGTGCGAAAACCCGGATGAAAATTATCGAAAGTCCAAGGACCTCCATCCAAAACACGTCGAATGTCCATAGAATGAAAGAATTTAAACAAGTATCTGTTTGATGGAATATCTTTAATATGAATCCCCTTGCCTTGTCTCCATAGATTAACCAATTGATTGCGCATGGCTGTGAAGTCCAATGTTTTATCGGTAAGGAATTTCCCCACCAAACAATAATCGTTTAGGGCAGAATCAATAACATCACTACCATCCCAGACTAACTCATCCTGATCCTCCCTCGTAATCGAAAGCTTACCCAATTCTGAATCCATCATAAAACTCACACAAAGGTAAGGAAATCAATAGAAATAAAGGCTCTCCTGAGGAGAAAGAAGGTCGGCTCTCATGCCTAGCCGAGGAGAGAATACGATTTTGGGGTTTTGGACACCCTAAGAAACATACTTATCTCATGGAACTGCAGGCGAAGATTGCCCACGGTGCCACTAGCGGAGCCCCTTTGAGAGAGACGAAGCGATGCAGCCGCGCATTTTAGGGGTCTTTACGTGCCTCTACGACGGAGGATTAGTATGCTTGCAAATTTTTCGCGAGAGAAAGCGGGTTGAATAGGAAAAACCGGCTCAGTGTAGAATCATTATGGGGGATCGCAAGCGAGACAGAGCTCACCAAAGGACCCCAGATTCTAAGATCGGACAAGAATCAAATCAACGGGAAAAAGTAAAAGAAATGGAGCCTTGTCCTCGAGCATCGATCGGCGAAGCGGCTATATCGCGGAAGTCACAGAAACCTCCCGGCCGTGTGTGCAACCTCCATCAAGGCCATATCGGACTTTCAATCGGGCCATGGAGCGCAGGCACAGGGGCGGCATAAACCACAGCATAGCACATTTGCTGGATTACGTTTTTTAACGGAGTTCCTTTTTCTTGAATCAAATCAAAAGCGCAACAACATCGTCGCCGCCCGAAGCGCGCCAGCGGCGAAGCGCCACACCATCACACATAATCGAGCTTCAATCGAACCCGCAGGCGCTCAAACACAGGATGAGCTTGAACCTAGCGAGCATTCGCTTCGGCGCGAGCAGCAGCCATCACCGTGAATCGGACCTTCAATGGTCGTAGCCTCGACATAGAGACGAGGGCTCGAGCCACTGCTTGAGCTTTTAGGGTTCCAATCTTAATCTTTCCAGTCTCTTTCTTATACCTAAATTTTTATCTTTTCTCTAATCTTTTATTTTTTATCTCTGAATAAATTTATTACACCCTTTTCATATACATTGTTTCATCCTAGAAACCATAAATATTATTATCCCTAACCTTTGAAAAGCCCCAAATTCGTACATAGTCCTAGCCTACCTTAGAAAAACCCAAAAACTACAAACTAGCTCAAAACAAGGTTGTTTTGCATCAAAATCAAACGACTTTTGAAGCAAATCCTTTATTACAAGCCTTTATTCATCGAATATAAACCCCAAATAAACCACATAGCACTTTGAGGCCAGGACTATCTCTGCATCAAAGTTTTACCCCATAACCCCAACTTACCTAAACCCCCTAGATCATCCATCATGGTCCCGTCATTGCATAAAAAACTAAAACACAACCCGTTCAATAAAGAATCTAAATGTTGGCCCAAGTTTCAACCCAAGCCCACTAACTCCATGTCATATCCCAGCATGGGGAGATTTGAATGAGACATGCCACCCCTGTTCTTGTGACACTTCTTCCTGAAGGCACAAGAAGAAAGTGTGGAAGAAGGTGAGGGGTGAAGGAGACACATGTTGCATAATCACCGTAAGTGTGAACATTTGAATCAATGGCTGAAGAGAAAATCCTTTGGAGATTTACAGGATGATAATGTGTGTTCGGAGGAGAGTGTTCTTGTTTTTGAGCTCGTCCGTTTTCCCATTTTTAATCTTGCATAATCTTCACACATTTGAATAGTTTCTTTCTGAATTTGGTTTCTTAAGAATCTTGCAGTAAAAGGACATAACATAACCAGAATGAAGACATAGAAACATAGGCTGTAGGAAAAAATACCTATCAAAATCCAAACATAAAAATAAAAGATAAAGCTATCTCAAAATGATATAATACTTTTTTTTTTCTTTCTTTTCGGTTTATTTTTTTCCCCCGTATTATTAACCAAGTAAAACGCATCATTAAAAAAAAAAATTCCAATTTCAGGATTTTCATTATTTTTGAAGCGAATAAAAGGAAAAACCACAGTTCAAGTAAAATATATATATATATATATATATATATATATATATATATATATATATATATATATCAACGGCCAGTGTGAATTTACCGAAATTAAAGAATAGAAATCAGTATCAAAAGTTCCACCACTTTTTTTTAGAACAAAGCGAAAGGTTAGGGTTTTGGAAGAAGAAAGGCTTGAAATCAAGAGAAAAAAAAATTTAAAAAAAAAAAAAAAAAACCTTCAAGTCTTCAGGGATTGTATCGATAGCTTGTTTAATGGCTGAAACTGTGTCGTCGACGAGCTTTGTCGTGGCAGAAGAGTAGTCGAGCTGCACTTCCTTGAAAAGCTCCGTACTTTCAAAAATTACATCGATTCCATAATCATCGGAATCATTTCTCTGCTACTTTCCAACTTTCAAGTCTCCAAACAACTGATTTAGCGGCTTAAACCCTCGGACGAAGTGGAGAGTCTCTTAGGGCTTTCTCAAAGGCCACGAATGGGGCCGGGCCTCCCTCTCACTATTGTGACACCTTTTTCAGGCCCATTATGATCCATTTTTAGTAGGCTGGCGTAGTCCATTTATATCGATGGCCATAATATATGGGCCCATTTGCATGAGCCCATGAGCCCATATGTAAACTAAAAACATTTCATGGCATGTACAAAACTTGGTAAAGCTAATAGGCTTTAGAAGAGACCTTTCTAGGCCAAAGTTTTCCATTTTTATCCTGCTCAATAATATTCCTTACCCTTAGGGGAGGCGTACTCCATGTTTTAATGGCTCTATTCTTGAGGTCCAAGGAGATTTTCGCCATGCCGTTTGCTGCAACATTTTGTTCCCTGTAGACATGATGCAAGATAACAGTCCATCTTCTCCTCCATGAGCTCTTGACATTCAGCTATGAGGCTGGAATCAGTGCTTTCAAAGGCGTTTTCTAGGCATGCCTTTATCGTGCCCGAGCGAGCGTTGAAAGCATGTAGCAGGGCCATATGAAAGCGACACAATCGGTAGGCGTAAGCCTTTTGTCGATGGCGTGTTCGAGACCTGGAATTTGATGGCATACTCACGCCTTGAAGTATAACGTGTACGCGATTTGGGGAGTTGGTATGGCCTTTAGAAAAGGAAAAAAAAAAACCTAAAATAGCGATTACCTATTTTCGGCCATTTCACCTATTTTCGAGGACGGCGTTCTGAAGGAGACCTCGCTGCGATCTCGTATTAGAACTTCATCTTCCAGGCATGTTCGGCGCTCTCCTCTTAACTCATCTCATCTCTTCAGCTCTTCATCTCTCCCCCCTTCATCTCATCCGACTAAAAGCACCCCTTTTGCTTTGTTTTTTATTATTATTTATTTTAAGTCAAAGTTTGGGAGAATTTGGGAGGCTTGCTCTCATCCACCTACCACAATGCATCTCTTTTATCTTTAATTTTTTTTTATTTAAGTCCAGTTTGAGAGTTGGGAGAAAGGAACTATTTGACCCGATTAAATAAGTTTTTATCAAATTTTTGACCATTGAATCATTTTGACCAAAATCATCTTAGTCTCTGTTTTCTTCCATCAATTTTTCTTTTAACTATAGCATTTCGGAGCCATTTTGATTAATCAAACCAATTAATTTCTTAATTTCATTTTAATTTTCTCTAAAAAAATATTGGTTTTTTAAAATTTAAACGATTAAATTCTGAATTTTATTTTTAAATTCTCTAAAAATTTAAAATATTTAACCCGATTTTAATTTTCGTGTTTTTATTTATCTTATTTTATTTTATATATTTAAAATATTAATTAATTATATATATTGTCTTCCGAAAAACACGTTTAGGAAACACCTTTCGCTCATGAAACTACAAAAAGACGCTTTCGCCTTTTAAAACTTTGGTTGGAATGCCTATTGTCTTCTGATTCCTTCTTGGTGATCCACGAATAGGTTCTTGGTGATCCACGAATAGGCCATCTGTGAATCTGTTTCTGCCTTCATTTTTCGAACTCCTCTATCCCATGCCAGTCTAAGCCTATGGATCAACGCCCAGAGCTCTGCTTCAATTTCTGAGCATGCTCCTAGCTTGATTGAGAAGCGGCAAATCTAGTCCCCATTATGGTCACGTAGCACTCCGCGCGCATCCAGTTGTGTTACTTAGTTTCTGACAACAACCATCTGTATTTAGCGAGGTCTAGGTTGGTTGAGGTGGAAGCCATCTTGTCCACATCGTGGTGCATTCCTCTTCCCTCCATGCACAATGCTCTGGTTAGATAGGACTGAAGTTATCTCACATGAGAAAGCATTCACCGTGTGAAGCTTGCCATCCATAGTAGTTTCCCGTCTGTTAAATACTCGATCATTCCTCCATCTCCATAACCACCATAGGCAAACAACAAACCTCTCCTTCCAGCTTCCTTCCGTCCCTTGAGGTGATTCCATCCTTAAGTTTTGCTCATTCCAGTCTTTGAAAGGAAGGTTTAAAGACTTCTCCCACCATCTCTTATCCATCATTCTGTTCTAGAAATCTCGAGCTTTGGGACAATATCTGAAGAAGTGATCCAAGTCTTCTATATACTCTGCGGGGCAATAAAGGCAGTATGGATCAGATGCAAGCCCCCTAAGCTCTCTTTCCGTGTTGGTGAGGATTTCCCGTGGTGTGCGAGCCATAAGAAGTTCCTGATTTTTTGAGGCACTTTAAGCTTCCATATATGTTTCCAAGGGCCTTCGGAAGGCAGGGCAGTATTTTGAAGAACGAGATCGTAATTATGAGTCAGTGCCCAACACAATCCATCTTGATTTCTCCATCCTCCCTTACCAATATGGAGTGGAGTCTATCTTCCACTAGCGGCGGGAGACATCCATGCAACAACTGCATCTTCCACCCATATTGAACTGTTCAGTCCCATCTGTTTCAAAGGACAACAAATATATTTTCAAGAATAAAACAAATAATAATGAAGAGAAAAAAAAATCTATGTATATATATATATATATATATATATATATATATTCTGCTTCAATTATTTGATTAAGATAAGTGAGGACATTCCACCAAAACATAAATAAAAACAAATGCATGTAATTTGCATGGATCGATGAGAACAAATAAAAGCACGCGATCAAAGTCTCGAATGAGTCATTTAAAAAAAAAAGAAGTTTCATATGGGTTAAAAATATCACAGGATTATGAGTTATGATGAATATGATAATATCAGTTTTTTGAGTAAAGCCTAAATCAAACCCACGAGGACTCTTAAGTAAATAATATCATGTCAATATGAGATTAATAGATTCATTTAAATAATTTGATTTTAATCACTTTTCTTGGCATGTGATCCTATACCAGTACTTGAAAAGTCTGCAAAATGAATTGAACTTTCAAATAGCAGCAAATAGGGATCAAATATTTAAATTGTAGAAAAAGGTTTGGAACCTATGTTTGACTAGGCTCGTCTCAAATCAAATAGCAGGAGTTTCTAAAGCTCAACCTTGTTATAAAAATTACCTACCACATTTTATTTTCATCATCAATTTTAGTTTAAAGATTTTTTAAAAAAAAGATGTTTACAAAATAGTTAAAAAAATGAAGGGGGTGAAAATAAAAAGGTAAAATTAGGAGGCTACATTTTCATGGGTGGGCGAGATGAAGCGGTATATCCGATATCACGGCCCAGAAGTGACCAGCCACCACCTTTGGTTAGGCCTTTATAGAGATAGAAAAGAATGAAAAGTTTTGCCCAACTCTTTGCAATTTTACCAAGAATTGACAAAACAATGGACATATATGAAATTCCTACATAGGCTATTACCCCCTAAATACACATATAATGTTCCTTGGACACATTCACAAATATCAACATTCGATAGAATGATGCAACTATAATGGAATAATACATGTCATGCCATGAAATAAGATGAGACTCACTTTCCAATGCAAAAATCCGAGTCATCGTAGACTCCCATCACACAATGCATAGCCAATGTGTGATAACATCCATCGTCGATGAATTTCATCCAATGATCACTTTGAAACAAAATCACGTTTTTTAGAAATCAAACTTATTGGATGTTTCACTTCCAAAGATCATTTTATTAACAAAACATGTGTCTTTTTGGGTAGCGTGTTTTTGAGGTCTCACCGCAAGCTTTGCACGCCTTCCTACACTTTCATAGGCTTTCTTGCTTAAAAATATGTATGGCAATCTGGGGTTCTTTCACCCAGGAAAGTGTCTATCCACACTTGCTACTACGAATAACCGCAGTTTTCATCTTTCTGACGATTGGAACTACATTGAGCTTCGTGCAATGGTACTTAACCCAATCATCAAGCACCAAGGATGTTATTTGATGGCACCATGCACTTACACCCATGAATGCAATGTCTTAGTGCATATGCAATGCATTATGCCACTGCACATCAATTTTATGTCTCATATGTAATGAATTTCATATAGACAATAAATCATGTATCATGGACAATTATATCGAAAGCATATGATTTCCAACGCATTTTCATCTCGATGTAAATATATTAAATTCGCCTTATATCAACATTCGAGTAAATAACTATCACGACTCGATCCAATCAAAGCAAGCAAAGCGACTTGGTTCTCAAGACCCGATGTGGCATAATAGATGCCCGCCAAAGTAGTCGGACATATAACCATCACAAGCCTTCTGAAACATGCCACCACCTAGGCATAAAAGCATTTTTAGATCGACCCAAAGGTATCCCGAAATCGGCGAAAACCTAGTCACAAACATGCCATACTCAGGCCACACATCCGACCCCACACGGCCACAGAACAGTGCTGAACCTCAGTCCATAATTTTAGTCCCAATCGATCTGAAATCAGCACTAAAACCAGTCAGAAATTTTGAACCTGAGCGAGAGACAACTTAAGGTATGGTAGTCAGAAGAAATGGACCATAACTTGAGTTGTAAAGGTCAGTCGGGTGGATTCAAAAACCTAACATCAAGTTCACAAATGAAACTACAATTTCTATGAAGGACTTGAGTCCAAATTCCCTTTGTTTCCTAACCTAAAACTAAGGCTAAAATTCAGCTAGTGCGTAGGATCAAAACAAGGCAGCATTCCCATATTTTACAAACAGCCCCTTAGGGTTGAAATAAACCAAAGTAGGAAAAATCCCTACCTCTTTGAGCGTAGCCCTCATCGAATATCTGAGACTTTTCACTTTATGATCCGACTTGTTTATTTGTAAATCATTCCTTTTCTCCCTATTTCTCTGTCCCTTTCTTCTCATTCTCTTTCTCTTTCTTTCTTTTCTCTCTCCCTTTCCTTTTTCCTTTTCCTTTCCTTTCTACTCATAACTCCTACATGGTTGGTATCACCTCCCATTTATACACATTCCCACTTGCATGCATGTTGACACATGGCTTGCCATGTGTCACCCGACACTAATTGCCTTGAAAAACGTGAAATTTCGACTATCTCGAAATTCAACAAAATTCTCTTGGGTAACTAGATTTTGCGTGATGAATCCAATGGTGAGGTCTGTTTCGTCATTTGAGATCTAGAAGATTTCTAGGTTTTTAACTTGTACTATAGTGGTGAATTCTTTGTTTGCGCTCTTTAGAAAAAGTCGATTTTTCCCAAGTTTTACATTCCACCCTCTGTAAAGAATTTCGTCACAGGGAATTTACACCGCGCATATACATTCAAATGACTAAACAACGTACTCGCATCCTCAAATAAGAAGGGATAATTGGTACGCATCGTGTCCTTGCGTTCCCATTTTGCCTCCTCCACTCTTTGGTTATGGCACAACACCTTTACTAGCCTCATGGTCTTGCTTAGAAAAAGCACAGTCAGAACATCCAAATACTCATGGAGTCCCTCCTCGAATCTATCTATATCCATGACAAGCTTTGCGATCCACTCATGACTCAGATGGGTGTACTTAGAACATGGAGACATGGAACACAACATGAATATTCGACAAGCTCGGGGGTAAAGCCAACCGATAAGCAATTGTACCTACCCTCTCAAGTAGAAGGGCCCAATATACCTTGGCGACAATTTTCCTCACTTACCAAATATGACCACTCACAACACAGGCATCACATTCGAAGACATGATCCACTACGCCCCTCAAATTTTAGAATTCGTGCCATCCCATCGGCGTAGTTTTCCTATCGGCTCTAAGCGTGAGAAGGCAACGTATCAAGTCCACGCTCTCAGGGTGTCTTCACCAAGTCGGACTATGGAGGGGATCTTTCTCCTACCTCGTCCAGCGCTGGCGAGATTGACATGGCCTCAGCTATAGCCTCATGGGGTGTCATGCACGTATGCTTGCACGAGGAAGCATTGTTATGGCGAGATTCTGCAGTAAAATGCTGCTTCCTGACTACCCTTAAGAGTTAGGACACATGCTTGTAGCATGTCCTCTAACGTCTGGATGGTCATCTCTGATTGACCGTTCGTTTAGGGATGAAAAGCGATTGCTGACATCAAGCTGTGTCCTCCAAGGCTCCTTCAGGCTCTCTGAAGCAGGCTATAAACCTAGGATCCGTCAGATGCTATAGGAGTGGTACTCCATGTAATCGAACAATCTCGTATGTATAGCTTTCTTGAGAATTCCTTTGAGTGAAGGTCATCAGCACAACGAAAGTGTGCGACTTTGTGATCAGATCCTGATCACCACCGCGTTATGCCCTCGCGATGTCCGTGGCAAGTGAGTCACAAAATCCATTGTGACATGCTCTCACTTCCACTTCGCTACCTCAAACGGTTGGAGTAACCTGCAGCCTACGGTGTTCGCTTTTACCTGTGGCATGAAACCTGAGTGAACAAAATTCCCAACTTGCTGTTTCATTCCACTCCAGTAATACTAGCGACGAAGATCATAGTACATCTTCATGCCACCTAGATGTACAGCAAAATGAGAACAATGGAACTCCTTGAGGATCTCCTTTCTCAAATGTCATTTGAGAACTGACTCTTCCCAAATCACGAAGACTACCATCGTATAAATGCTTGACCGTCCCGGAATTGTGCAGATCCACGGTGGAAAATATCTATGTGTCCTCTCATTGGGACTCAATCACCTTACTCCCGATGGGAAGGCGTAGCCACTAAAATTTCCCAAAAATACTGAGGCACGATCAGCTGTACTACATTTGGTTATCCTTAGCCTCGAGCATCCACCACTCTTAGGAAGCTATACCAGCCAATACTCCCTGTGACTTTCGGCTAAGCACATCAACCACCACATTTGCTTTATCGGGATGTGTCTGAGAAGTGAAGTCATAGTCCTCGAATACTCCATCCACTCTTATTTGCCTCACATATTAGATCACATTGAGTAAAGATATATTTTAGACTTTTGTGATCTGAAAACACAAAAGTATGAGAGAACCATATATGCTCTCACACAATAGCAGGTTTTGTTCTCACTTGTCGAAGAGTTGGGGCCTTACAATTGCATAGTAGGCCAGATCTGGCTACACTCGATGAAGGTCGTCCCTTCAACATATTACTAGATAGTCATTTATTTGACCAATGAGGGGTAGGTTGACCATCTAAGCAGTTAGCTGGTCGCATAATAGTGCTACCAACTATCCATACAGGAACAGAAAAGGGAAAAGAGCTCAGATAGTCCTCCCCTCGAAGATCACACTCCCGTGTAGCAACCACAGTGCGCCACCCAGGTTAGGGCGGAAGAGAAGGATCTATTAGCGTGGATCCCCTGGAGATAGTAGCATTGGACGGGTTGGAGAAGTTCACATATGTCAACGCTTTTCTATCCAGTGAAGAGAAATAGTAGCTACAATCGCGTATTGTTGGGAAACATAGACGTGTTTGCCTGGAATCACTCAGATATGACTGGAATCAACCCGTCGTGACTTTGTCACAGCCTTTGTGAGTGACATTTTTCTTGAGTGATTGTCATGACAAAAATATTTATTGTCGCGACAAACTTTCTTTACCTTGTTCCTTCTTTTGTTGCAACAAAGATGTGAAATGTCGTGACAAACTTCAGTTGACATAGTCTAGTAATTGTCGCGACAAAGTTTTGTTTGTCGCAACATTCTTTACTTGCCTTGTGCTACTGATCCCTGTATGGTTTGTTGCGACATGGAATCTATTGTAGCAACAAAATCTTAGTGAACTCTGGCCTGCTTATGTCGCAACAATTTTTTTCTATGTCGCAACATTCCTTCTTTAGTCTGCCCTTTGTTATGTCACAACAAGGAATTTGTATGTCGCAACATAAATCAAGTGTTTCTTCATGATTTAACATCTTTTGTTCTTTGACATTTTTCATTGTTACCCAGCAATGTTTTGCTGCCATTTGGTTTGTTATTTGTCTCGACAAACTTTTTCTACCTTCTTCCCATAATGTATTGTGACAAACATAGGAATGTTGTGGCCTTCTTTAAGTTGTGTACCTTGAGTTTTGTCACGACAAAGGTGAAACTTGTAGTAAAAATTAGTAATTTCCTGCCTTAGCCATTTTTTCTACTTTTCTTGCTGGTTTATTTTTTCTTATTTTCTCTAAATTTCTTAAAAACACAATTCTGGGTGAAGACTCCATATTTTTTAATTAAACTTTTAAGCTTCAAATATAAATGAAAAATGGCTTAAAAATAGATTACTTTTACACTCATCATGCACACGTTGTATCAAGTAATATAGTGTGTGAAAAGTAAGAGTGTCGATCCCACGAGGAAAAGGTTACTAACTCTCTTGAAATTAGGTAATCCCTATCTTTTATTTGGATGGGTGATTAAGATGGAAATAACTAACAAACTAAAATCCTAAACTATCATTCAAAGATGTGAAATAAAATAAAAAAGCCTAGGGTTTAGATTTCATTTAATGATTAACAATTATGCATTAGTACTTAATTTTCCCTTAATTAGTATTCTAATCATATCAATGGTAAGTCTCACTATTGCATGAGTGGATCTCTCTCGATAAGTTATAGTCTACTCTTAGGGTTTAGGTATTTTGCATCTCCTCTGCGCCTCGAAACCTAAAAAAGTGCCAACAAACGCATAGAGTAACCCTAATTACCACACAAGACCTATGAAATTTTCTTGCTATTGGTGAAATGTGATGCCTAAACATGTCTAATTTCGCTCTCAATTCTCGGATCGAATTGAGCCACAAAATATGTTAATAGTGTATAATCATCAACAAATATGAAGAATAGAATAAGGCATTTAACATAAACGTGCTTCAAATATCAAGTAAAGATACTTGATTGTTTAAATATATAAATCTCAAATAAACCACATCTAAAACCGTAGAAATGAAAATCAAAACATGATGAAGAACTTCAAAACCAAGAGAGAAAGAAAAACATAAGTAAGACTCTTCTTTCTTGAATCTTTTTCCTTCTCTAAGAGGTGTGCCCTAGGTTAGAAACCCTTGAGACTTATTCTATGCTCTCCTATAAAAATCTTGAGAGCTCTCCTCTGAAAGATTATCTTAAAACCCTACCATGTTCTTCAAATAGGTCTTCCTCTGTAGAGGCTCTTAGTGGGCTGAACTTGGAGTAGGGTCATAGCCACATTGAGATGTAGTGGCTCACACGTCACGACGTGCAAGTGCTGTTTGGTGTTTTTTCTCAGCCACATCGCAACATGAATGTAATTTCTTGCAATTCATTGCTTTTTCTCCAATTCATCATTATGCATCTCAATTTTACTATAACCTCCTCATGCTGGGTTACTGATTCAATATGAGAAAACATGCATTAAAACACTTATTAATATGCTAAAAACACTCTAAAAACTAAACAAAATGTAGGGATAAAATGAGTACAAAGTGTACTCATCAGTCATGATTAGCAAAGAAATCTAATACATCGATTTATCTTATCGATACATCTGTTCATTTACTTAAAATCTTCATTATCTAATCCTTTTTCTCAACTAAATATTAGTGTTAGTTGTGAATCATATTAACAATTAATCATGAATTCCTTGAATATATTGATCTTTTGATGTTAAATTCACACCCTAATCACTCAATTCTACACTAATCCCCCTATTGGTAGCCCGGAGTTCTACAAACCATATCGAAATGATAGACGAGGAGAACCCTACCCGAGAAATTTACATGATCCTATTTTCCTTGTTCTCTTGAGAAGATGGTCAATCCACCTTTGAGCATATTGCTAGATTCATTGTCTTGATGTGAGGTGAAATAACACGATAATTCTATCATTTCAAGCTTAGACTATTTCCTAACTCTTTGATAGGGGCAACATTCACTTTGTATACAACATTGCCAAGGAACTTCATTCGAAGTTGGCAAGAGATGGAAAGGTTGTTCCACACCCAATTCTTCAAGGCTGAGCTTGAAGTGTGCATTGTAGAATTGTCCAGAGTGACTCAAAGAAATAGCGAGACCGCTGATTTATTCATTTCCCGGTTCAAGAAGATGATAAGCATATGCAAGATCCATCTTCCAGAGATAGCGTACGTGAAAATGGCCTAAAGAGGTTTGGATATTGAGTTGAGGAAAAAATTTCAAGGTATGGTATTTAGAAATTTTTGTGAACTTGTAGCTAAGGTGACATAATATGAGGAGCTACTTAACGAAGAAAATTATTAGAGAAAGAAATCCATGGGAACCTATTGTCAAGAGGTGAACATGGAGGTGGCAGTGGAAAATCTATCTACTACAAGGACATTCGCCTGTCCTCTTTTGGTAGAAAAGGCACTTGATTTGTGGAAAAGGCATGGGTGTTGGTACCGCAATTAGGTATACTTTTAAGGTAGTGAAGATGGGGAAATGACCGATTTTCCTAGAGAAAGAAAAATTCATTACCTTCCTAAGACCAGGATCCCCATCGAGGGGATATTTAGGGAAAAACTTCACGTAAGTACCACAATTCATGGAACCACACTACTAATGCATGTTGGGGTTTCATAAATGTCATACAGGACAAGATCAACAAATGGATACTCAAGTTCCCTAGCAAAAAAGAGGCTATGGCAATCGATGAAGATCCTTTCCCACCAGTGGCCTCAATCAACACTGCTAGCTTTGACCTAAGATCATTGATAGAATTTAAGAAGGCGGGAAAACTCTCTCCAAGAAAGGTATGGGCCCTAAATATTGTCTACTCTATGTTGATAAGTTGAAAAATGAGTGATCTACAATTTGTACAGATCCTCCATTAGGGAGAAATCCAGTGAAGGGGATACAATGGGGAACATAGCAACATAACTAATTCTCTAAGGAAATGAGACTTTCCCCAAAAGGCAAGATGAACACCCTAGGAGATGGGTTCTTTCCTCCTAGAGAAAAGGTTGTAGAAAGACCCACCCCTCCATAGGGTAGGTTCATTGCTCCAATGGAAACTGATGCAAGCAAGTTGAGAGAATGTTCCTCAAGAAATAGAGCATTTTCCCCAAGGGGTAAGTTCACTCCTCCAAATGAAAAAGCATTAGGGAAAGTTACTTTTCTAAGGAAGAAGGCAAACAAACCTGTTTTTCCAAGGGAGAGAGCTGAGGGCAAATTTCCAAGAGGTGGATTTGGGGATAGAGTTGTTTCTCTAAGTAAAAAAGATTTTTGATAGAGGATAGATTCACTCCTCCAAAGGGTAGATTCTTTCCCCCAAAAGAGAAGATTGTAGACAACTTCACTTTTCTAAGGGAGAAGGCAGGGGAATGACATGTTCTTCTAGTCATGCCTGTTTCTCCAGTAGGTGGACCCAATTCTCCAAGGTATAGAATGATGTCTCCCAAGGA
The DNA here is from genome assembly GCA_016808115.1 of Tetrastigma voinierianum. Taxonomy (NCBI): domain Eukaryota; kingdom Viridiplantae; phylum Streptophyta; class Magnoliopsida; order Vitales; family Vitaceae; genus Tetrastigma; species Tetrastigma voinierianum. Next base: position 63,158 of record JAEQBH010008350.1, read on the forward strand.
CAAATACACTTCTCCAAAAGATATGGTGGGAGATAAACCTATTTTTTTGAAGGGAGAGGGTTGTAGAGATGGAAAGGCTTGTGAGGTGTATCATTCCTCCTAAGGTTTCTCCTAGTAAAAGGTGACATGTGGTACGGCACAAAAATTTTCCCCGAAGGCTTTTCAAGACTTAGAAGAAGAGGATGCAGAGGTAAAGAGCAACCGATAGAAGGTAGCTCATTGATGTACCTGATAAAACACTCTTGAATGAGGCCATGGAATTAGAGAAAGTGAAGGAAGGAATGGTTCCTAGCCTAGAAAAGAACAAAGTTTAGAAGGAAAGGTACTCAAGATATGAGTTAATGAGCAGTGTAGATGAAGTAATGGACTCGAAGGCCTTATTAATAGGTGAAATCCCTATTTCTTTAAATTGTTCTTCTGTTTCTTTAACATTGCCAACTATCTTTAAGTCAAAAAAGGTAAAGGTAACCTAATAGAGGTAGAAGAGAAGCACCCTGTGACGGAGGAAGATGAGGGCCATGGTGGGGTCACCATAGAATCCTTTGAAGAATGTAGACTCCATAATCTAATACTCGAGAAACCCTCTATGGCAATGACGAGGCAGATAAAGCCTTTGTACGTAAGAGCCCATCTCAATGGCAGACCGGTATCCAAGGTACTAATAGATGATGGATCAGTGGTAAATGTAATGCCATTGAGGATGTTGAGATCTCTATGAAGTGGATTAGTGATCTAATCGAAACAAAGGTGCACGTGTCTGCCTTTACTAGAGAAGTATCCTAAACCCTGGAGATACTACCTATAGATATCACCATTGGCAGCAAAACTTCATTATATGCCTTCTTTGTGATAGACTCCACTGCAAATTACAACATTTTGCTAAGGAGGGGCTGGATTCATGCCAATTGGTGTATGTCGTCCTCTATTCACCAGTTCTTACTATTTTAAATGGGTAATGCAGTGGAAGTGGTGAGGGCAGATAAGCAGCCCTTCATGGTGGCTATAGGCTTTGTGGAAGCCATGTATTATGATTAGGAATTTGGTCCAATCAAGTTCACTATCAAAAGGAAAGATGGGGTCCCAAGGAAAGCATACATGGACTCATAGGGCTTTGGCAAATCGAAGGAGGTGACCCGAGCTCCTAAAAGGTGTTTCTGATCATGCCTTATAGGCGAATGAGTGGTCGATCATCAAGGAGATTGATGATGGCGAGTTACTCTCAAAAGGAAAAGGCGGTAAATACGCAAGCTTTGCCATATTTAAAATGAAAATGCAAGGAAGCTGTGGAAGAGTTGAAGAAGAGCACCTCAACGAGACACTTGTGAAATTTGAGATGATTTTGAAGGGATGAATATAAGAAGAAGATGAAATCTGAATGGAGGATTTGGAAGCGAAGCCAGCACCTAAGTTCGAACATGCGGCCTCGAGTACTAGCCCCATAGATGAAGTGGACCTAGAACTATAAGTCGGATTACTTGCCATTAGTTCTTTGCCACCTTCCAACTTGAAGGAAGGGATTATTGCAATATTACAAGAGTTCAAAGACTGCTTTGCTTGGAATTATGACGAGATGCTAGGGTTGAACAAAAGCTTGGTGGACTACTGCTTGCTTATCAAGTCAAAGTTCCACCCCTTTTAGCAACCACTCAGAAGAATGTCCAAGGAGGTAAAGCTAAAGGTTAAAGAGGAGATTGACAAGCTTTTGAAGGTCAAATTCATCAAACCTACAAGGTATGTGTAACAGTTGGCAAACATTGTTTTTGTGATAAAGAAGAATGGGAAACTTAGAGTTTATGTAGACTTTAGGGAGCAGTATAGTTAGGTTCTTCTAGCTTTATTTATTTGCATATGATTGTTGTTTCATGATTTTCCATGTAGAATTTAGGCTTACAGAAGATGAATTAATAAATATTGCTGCTATTGTTCTTGGTAGATGAACTTGTGGATTCTGTGTGTGTGTTGTGTTTTGTTTTCCTTTTCTGTGGATTGCATGTAAACATTGTTTGAGATGTTTTTGTTCTAACATAGACAGATTTGCTAACTGCTAGCGTTCCCTCACCTTTCCCATAGTTCATTATCTATTTTTCAACTTGGTACTAAAGCTAATTTACTTTTTTTCTATGGACTGCTTGTAAACATTGTTAGAGACGTTTTTGTTCTATCATAGATAGAATTGCTAACTGCTAGCACTTCTTGCCTTTCCCTTGGTTCATTATCTCTTTTTTCGACTTGGTGCTAAAGCTAATTTACGTTACTAATAAAAGCTCAAAGAATGTTCCTTCTCTGTTTATCTTGCTTTCTTCACTTTTTCTTTCCTTGTGAGTAGTGTGAGAAATTCACCAACTTAAAATTAAGGTGGTATACTAATCATAGATACAACGCTGGAGAATATCCATAGAAAGCAGTAAATCTTGAGACTCTTTGATTAATGATATCGTTGATTATTTATCAAGATTTTGAGGTCTTTTTTTCATCAGAAAGGGATGGACAAAAAGAATTCTGTTAGTTTTTGCCCTTGAGACTTGGCTCAAGTGAGAAGGGGCTTGTGGGAGCTGGGAAGTAACGGACTTGAGTCCCATTGGGGATAGAGTTTTGATCAGAAAATGTTTGCCTAATAAAACAGAAAGGAATTTAGTTCCATTTTTCAGGATTTTTCTTAATGTCCATAGGAGTTTTTTGTGATTCATTCTACCTGTGAATATAAACAAACATAGGGTAAATTGTCTTTTATGTGTTTATGAATACTTCAAATTCAATCTGGTAAATTCAAGTCTGGACATATTTGTACCACCACATCTTTCCTTAGCAGGGTATCCTGTCATAGGACTAGGAAAATGTTAACAAAAGTTCAAAGAAGCTTCTTGTAGTGAACATGGGTTTCCTTGTACTTTGCTATACTAATCAACACAGGGGGTGGATCTACGAGTAGTTATGGCCTATAGGGTGGCAACTAACATCCAAACAAAACCTTTATAAGTCCTTTTTTTGGTCCCTTTAAAAAATATTATAATGCTAACACCCCAAAAAAAAAATTGTATATTATTAGTCTATTCTGACGTTGACATCTCAAATATAAAATCCTGGATCCGCCACTTAATCAGCATTAAGATTCAGTGCATTTTGATAGGATGCAATATTCTTTTTTTGACATGATGTCTGATCAGGTTGCACTTTATAAAGCTTGCTTTCATGTTTCAATTTTGTTCAAGCTGTTTTGGACTTGTCAAACTTCCCTATCATCTTCCTATATCTGACTTCTATATCACATAATTTCACATGTTCATTTCCTGTACTGGTAAATATCCTCTGCCTGTGCCATGGGTGCCTCCATAGCCAAATGTCAGGCTATTTATTGCATGCGTGTTTGTGCTGGAAGGAATTTTAAAATGTATTTGACATTTGTTTTGTTTGACATGAGTTTATTAGCATGTGGGATTAGGCTGGAAAGAATTTAAATATATGTTGGACTTTTTGTTTGACATTAGTTTATTGCCCCCAGTTTGATTATTTGGATCACCCCCTATTTGTTAATTATGATAGTAAAACCCTAATGACCTTTTTGGTTGGATCCTGCTCAAATTGGCAAATGTAGGTTGCTGCATTAAACCAAATGTATTTCCTCTTTTCCTAAAATACTTTTCTTATTTGAAGTTGAAAGGCATCTTATTTATATGTATCCATACTTTTTGGTCGTGGACCTATGCTTATATCATTCTCCATGGTTAAGGCACTAAAAGTGTACTTTTACCCAAAATAACCAATACCAAAAATAACTTCATAGTAAGCAAATAGGCATGGAGAAGGTGGATTATTTTTCCCCAATTATCCTAATTGTTCCAACCAATGTAACCCACTTAAAAAAAGACATCAAATCCGCTAAGGCATCACGACCTCAGTGAACGAGGCCGACGGCTTATCAGTTGAACCTGAGAATTGAGGTCCCCCGGATAACATCAAGAGATGCCATGAGAGGGACAACTTGTAATGGCCATCGGTCACGGCTTAGTGACGCAAGACCAGTCGACTCTACAAACCCGACTATTAACCCCACATCAGAAAACGGGGAACCAGCTCCGAGGCCTCTTGCAAAACTCAAAGTCGGGTTTAGAAGTCCGTCGAGTAAAAGCAGTTGATGTGTGATGCCACAAGCGTCGTGGTTATGCGACGCCCGACATGTCATCGATAACTAGCGAACATAGCAATCTAGTATGACAGAGCACATCAATCACTGTATCCACACTCGAGTGTCATACAAACCATCACCTAAGATCTCCAACTCTCACTAGTCGGATCTATGGCCATCGACATAGTCTATAAAAAAAGGCGTTCCTTGCCACAAGAAGGGGATAAAAAAAAATAATTGAAGGAAAAAGGCTTTTATAGCACCCGTATGAGACCTGTTATTTCAAGGAGGAAAACTTTGATTAGACTGAAAGAACTTCAAAATTTTCCCTAATGCTTTGTAATTGTTTGATTATCATGTTGGTTTTCTCTTATCTAGTTTTTTAAATTTTTATTATTATTATTATTTTTTTATTTATAATATCTAGTTATTTTTTATCTTTTTATTTTATCTCGTTAACTATTCGAGTTTGTTAACATTTTAGTTTTATTAAGTTTTTTTTTAAGTATTTTATTTAGTTATTTTTTATTTTTTTATCTTATCTCATTAATTTATTTTCAAACTTTTTTTAAAACTTTTACCTACTAAGTCATCAACTATTTGATCTTGATAACCTTTTTATTTTATTTATGTATTTTATTTGATTATTTTTTAATAATATTTTAGTTATTTTTATATTTTTATTTTATCTCATTAATTTATTTTCAGACTTTTTAAGTTTTTAACCTTTTAGTTTTATTAAGTTTTTAAATGTATTTTATTTAGTTATTTTTTATTTTCTATTTTTCTATTTTATCTCATTATTTTATTTTCAAAATTTTTAAGTTTTTTATCGATCGAGCCATCAACTATTCGAGTTTGTTAACCTTTTAGTTTTATTAAGTTTTATTTATATATTTTATTTAGTTATTTTTTAATAATATTTAGTTGTTTTTTATCTTTATGTTTTATCTCATTAATTTATTTTCAAGCTTTTTATGTTTTTTAAACCCAACGAGTGAATAGTTTGTTCGACTACACTGGATGCAAGACAATCCGATGTGCTTTATTTACGTATCAAATCCCTATGCAAGAAGATGGAGACTCTAAAGGAAATACACCTACGTCCACACAACTCTCTCTAGAGTGTCAACCTTATAGGCTTCTAGAAACGACCTATTCGAGAGATGCTCACCACATAGAAATCATACCTTTGGTTTGAAGCGCTTTTCTCTATAAAAACTCCTTCGGTTAGTGCCTTGGATTCACTGTAACGCCCCATCCCGAGAGGGTGTACGGTACGTGTAACTGTAGGGGCGCATATGTGCACCAAAAGACTTTATTAATTATTTAAGTGCCATTATAGTATTTTTGAAAGTTGTTTTTAAGGATGAAATTGTGATATGATAAATTGATGTAACACGAATTTTATCTTAGAACAAGGAGCAAATTTGTAATTTGTCGAATGGGTTATAAAGGACATAAGATGAAATATGATGCGCTAAAGTAGAAATAACATAAGTTGATTTACAAATATTTGAGAGATGAAGGACCTAATTACAATTAAAGGAAACTTTAAGTATATAAAAAGAGGAGACCAAATTGGTCTCTCATATTTTGGGCATTTGGGGGAAGAGCCAACCGTAGAGAGAGGGAGAAGAAGAGAAGGAGAGAAGAAGAGAGGAAGAAGAGGAAGAAGAAGAGGGAGAAGAGCAAAAAGGTATGAATCTTTGAATTTTTATATGCAATCATGTGTATTTTGGATGTCTAGGGTATTTGGTATGGATTTTCTATGGATGATTAGTTGCTCCTTTTCTAGGGTTTTGTTGGGAGATTATCCTAACCCTAGATTTGTTAAAGTTGTATGGATAAAATCCTAGTTGGTATAAGATAAACATGAAATCTTTCCTAATTCTATGGTTTTATATGAATTGGTGGACCTTGGTATGGATTCTTGGGATTTTTACCTAGGGTTTGATTGTAAGAAGTTCAAACCACCAATACAAGTGTTTGTGGTGTGGTTTCAGGTAAATTCCCCTATTGGTTTTTTGAGTTGTTTTTGTATTGTCTTGATTGGTTGGAATGGTTGTAAAAAAAAAAAAAAAAAGAATGTTAGGTTTTAAAGGAAATGCTGTCAAAATTTTGTAAAAACCCTTATTCTTGTTTTGACTATAAATTAAGTTATAATCATCCAAATTAAGTGATTCCAATTGGTAAAGAACCATACGAGATAGGCTACAAATGTATAGAAGGGGCCAGGAGAAAATTGTATCTCTAAGGATCTCAAATAGGGACTTAAAGGTGAGCTCGGGTAGCTCATGGGTTATCACTACATTTTTGGGTATTATTTATAGTGTTTTGGCCATAAGTTGAGTTTCACTCATCCAAATTGAGTGATTCAAAATTTTGGGTAAAATAGACTTCTAGGGGAATAATTTAATTTAAGGAAGTGTAGGAAAATTGTAACCCCAAAGTGCCCAGAAATCTGTCAAAGTGGAGCTATATGCAGATTCTATTCTGCCAATTGAGTAATCTAGATGTAAAATGACAATAGCTTGAGTTTTGGTGATCCAAATTCGGGTGATTCAATTGGAGAAGAAACCTTAGAACCATAGCTTCAAATGAGTAAAGCCATTTCCAATTGGAGTTAAGACCCCAAAATCAAGAATAACAGTAAGGTGATCAGTGAGCTAACCAATTTGGCATCAAAATGCTATAACTTGTGTTATGTGGTTGAGGAGCCTTAGAGAGGAATTTTAAATTGAAAATTTAAAGAGATGTCATTGGATATATAAAGGACTGATCTGGAGAGTTTCATAATTTTTGAAGACCGTTTGAATAATTTTTGGGTAATAAAGTCCAAAGAGTATTGTTGGAAAAAGGTTTACCAAAATGAGTGGTTTTTTTTTTTTTTTTTTTTTTGTTAGGGGCTTTTTGGTGCTCAAGGGTAATTTGTTCATTTAGGCTTTATATGAATGTTGTGTGACCACAAAGTGACTTAAGTGTGGAGTGGGACAATTACAAAAGCTTATTTTCAAATACTAGTGTATTATTATAGCTATTTCACGATGGTATTTAATGGTTTGATTTATGACCATATTTTAAAGCAAGCAAGCAGTGAGTTTTAGTAAGCGAAGCAATGGTTTGAATTATCAAACCATATTTCAAGCGAAGCAATGGTTTTGAATTATCAAGCATAGATTCGAAGCAAACAATGGTTTTGAATTGTTAAACCATGTTTCAAGCAAGCAAGCAAAGTATATTTTATAAAGCAGGCCTAAGCAAAATCCACTAGTTTTAAGCAAGCATCTTAGTCGAGTATTTGGTTCATGCGGTGGTGTTAGAGCATCATTTCATGTATTTTTAGATTTGCACAGTGGCAAACTTAGTTAAATGCGTCATGGCATTTAAAGGGGACGTGGCGCGTCTTGGAGTATATGGGTTAGTCGTAGCTAGATTATGGTGACGTGAACTGCAGTGCTATATGACATTCTGGGAAAAGGTGATGTGGGCTAAGGCCCTTCCACTGGAGTGATGTGGACCTGATCCCTTCCACTTGACCTTTGTTGAAGCCGGGCTCCCTTGTTTACTAGAAGTGCAGTAAGAAAGATAGGCCTCAGGTGGTTGATCTTGATTTATAAGCTTTTTCATACGAGTTTTAAAATCCAACCCGCACTAGTAGTATGACATTTATAGAAAAGTTTTTAGAAACTTTTACAACAAAAGCAAACAAGTAGTTTCTGAAAATTTTTAGAAACTTTTAAAGCAAAGCAAGCAAGCATATTATGAAAAGTTTTAGAAACTTTTAAAGCAAAGCAAGCAAGCATATCATGAAAAGTTTTAGAAACTTTTAAAGCAATAACAACATCTGAAAAGTTTTAGAACTTTTATTGTAAAGCGAAGCAAGGGTTCTTGAAAATGTCTTGTAAAGATAGTTTTACGGAGTTTTGAGGATAATTTCAAAAAGCAAGCATTTTATAAAGCATACACTCATTGAGCTCGTTTAGCTCATTATTTTCCTGTTTTAAAACTATTTTCCAGGTACAGGCACGTCGGAAGCTGGGACATATTAGAATTCTCCTGACTTATAGCTTAAGTGTTGTATTATCAAGTTTTTGTAAGGAAATACTTTGAACATATTATGTGGAACATATGTATATTTAAATTACAGTTTTGTGAAAATGTGATGAGCACGGGCTCTTTTGAAGAAGTGTTGTTGGTTGCCATGTTTTAAAAGTGTAAATTGTATATACAGGTTTTAGGATATGTCCTATATGCAGGTTGTATGTTTGTGAAATTTTATAAAATCCACCAAAGTTTAGAAAAAGAAAATTTTTATATGGTTTTGACAACATACGGCTTGGCTTCACGATTCTCTAGTCGTTAAATGCTTATTCTAGGGGTTTTTTGTGGTGTAGGCACACTACCGCTAGTAGGGTGGGGTGTGACATTCACCTTCCAGCCTGTTGAAGAAAGTCCTACTCCTCCATAGGACGTGTCCTGCATCAGTATTTCCCTAAATCCAGGATTTCATAAACCTTTAGGAGTCCTAACAAGGTTAACCAATTATCAGACTAATCAGCCGATACTACATAAAACAATGTTTTGCACCTTCCGCTCGCTGACACCTGATAATACGAAAATTAAGACTATTTGCAGATTTAACTCAAAGCGTTTTCTGTATTTACTAGTGAAGAAAGGCGTTCTTTGCTACTCAATGAAGTTGCCATATATGGCTCAAACCAACATCGACTGCTCCTTAAACCAGCGTCGAGGGCCGGCAATGTTGAAATGACGTCATAGATGATGTTGTGGCCTCCATCAATCCTCCTTTTGTCGCAAGTTCTGATTTTTTTTTGCCATCTTCCACAACCCAAACTTACCTCTTGCACCGGTGAGTAGATCTGCCCCTTTTTATTGAAGTGATTTGCGAGGAATATTCCATATGATCTCTAATCCCATAATCCAAGAAAGTTTTCCTAGATTTTCAAAAACTAGGAAGTCTTTTTCGATTTTTTGAAACGTCAAATCCTTTGTTCTCCAACGAAAAAATCAAGAGAGACCCTTTTTCGGTTTTTAGAACTCTAAAACCCTTGTTCTCCAACGAAAAAAATCAAAAGATACATTTTTTCGTTTTTTTAGAACTCTAAAACCCTTGTTCTCCAACAAAAAAAATCAAGAGAAACCCTTTTTCATTTTCTTTAGAACTCTAAAACCCTTGTTTCTCTATAGAAAAAATCAGAGAGAGACCCTTTTCGTTTTGAACTCTATTACTTGTGCTCAGCGAAAAAATCAAAGACATTTTTTTCGTTTTTTTCAGAACTATAAAACCCTTGTTCTTCAACGAAAAAAAAAATTAAGAAAGACCCTTTTTCATTTTTTTTAGAACTCTAAAACCCTTGTTCTCCAATGAAAAAATCAAGAGAGACCCTTTTCCACTTTTTTTAGAACTCTAAAACCATTGTTCTCGATGAAAAATCAAGAGGGCCCCTGCACCGTTTTTTCCCGTTGTTTAGAACTCTAAAATCCTTTGTTCTCAGCGAAAAATCCGCGCTCCTTTTTCATTTTTAAATTCCGGCATCATTTGTTCTTCAATGAAAAGTCTTTAAAAATGAGGAACTGCCTCTTTTCATTGTTTGAACTCTAAAGCCATATAGGGGTTTAGTCGATATCGGTGAAAAAAAAAAAGACACAATGTCCTTCCACCAACTTCCCTGTCATCTGAGAATAAGTGAGTTCCATTGCTCACTGAATTTGTTTTGTAAAATGATCATTAGATGTAATCCACAAATTATGGGTTTTATCACACATTGACATCCTCATTGTGAAGGCAGTCGATAAGAACTTCGGAGAATGTTTGGGAGTCGATAAAGGACTGGGGCATGGCTGCTTGTTAGTCTCTTCTCATCTCATGGCATGACATGTAGGATTCCATAGTAGAAATTACATGTTTTTACTTGGAATGTGAATGTGAATGTGTGGAACATGACCATTGCATGTGCACTTAGGTGGGGAGTAGCCCTTGTAGGAGTTTTCTCTACTAGGCGTGGCTCACCCTATATGTGAAGGCTATTTAGTGCTTGGAGACGAGTAGATGGAAGGCGCTCATTTGAGGCGCAATTTATGAAGCTAGGATTATGGCTTTGATAGTTATTTTGTAAAATATATTGGAACAAATTAGTATTGATATATATATTTTATATAATAGTGTTGTAATTAAACTCTTAAGGTCTATTATGATATAGCATTGTATATTTTTTAGTATGGATAAATGAGCCCTGATAAAGGTGCTTTTACTCATAAATGGACGATCTTGGTCATTATGTTATATTGGGCTCCGGATGGGTCATGTGATTGTATTGTTGTACAAGTTGAATTTTGGATAAAGTTCATGATACAAAGAGACTGTCGATTTTTTCAAATTATGGATCGAATCGTGGGACACGGCCGATTATTGGTATCGGGTTGCAAGCGTCCATAAGTTTTCCATGGGTTAACGATTGGTTAATGAACCCCCGGGTTTTAGGGCGTCACAATCATTCCTTCAAAGTTATTTCATTCGAATCGCTGACCACGAGAGATCCCAGAGACACCCATGACGCTCCATTCAGCGGATTCAGAGCCATAAAATTGCCTAAAAAGGCCTATAAGCATACATGTACTTAATAAAACCATTAGTAACAGGTTTTCGGGTTAACAGCGCACAAAGATGGTTAAGTATGAGTTTCCACCACAAAAAGAGTTTTAATTCTTGAAATTTAAAAGCTTGAAAATGCAATTTTTGAGTGGTTATTAGAGCTCCCCCACACAGTCGTTCGATTGGATGTCAAAACTCAACTCTAAACTTGGAATGGGTTGGCCTAGCAATCAACCCCAACAAGCCCTACCCCCTAAGCCAAACCAATATCTGCCCATCTTAATGCCCCCACCCGGGTTACAAATTCAAATTACAAAACTCGGCGATCCTCATATTTGTGCTACGCTAATTTAAACCATACTTTTGATGGTTTCCTTGCCTATGTGGGATTGCGAAGTCCCAAAAAAGGCTTATATATTTATTATGTATAACGTGCTTATTTTTCCATCATGAGTAAAACAAAAAGGAATATAATCAAAGCTAATACAAACACAAACAAGTAGTTAACGATTATTATAATTATAATTCTTTCAAACTTTTACAAGAAATTAAAGGCAACTCAGTAATTAGTTCTAAGTATACATCACAACAATGATTGATTACAAATAATATAGATCATGATACAAATATGTTCAATATAATTTCACATTCTATGATCTATTTAGAAAAAAAACATATTATATTTAAATCATAATAATAAATATATCAATCACTAATTAACTTTTAGACATTATCTCTCTCATTTCATTAATTCAAAATATCAACAATCACTTACCTACACCTTCAGGTACTAGGCATTTTTGCAAATAAAGTGGCCTTGCTTGCAATTCTATTTAAGATTTATAGTCTATTTAAGATTTGTAATAGTTTCCATGTTTCAACATTAAGTCTTCTATCCCTCTCATGCTATGGGATGTAGCATATACAAATTTTTAAGGACTTCTTACGAAGAAGTAATATTTAAATCATGAATGTTATAGACAAAGTATTAGATTGTGTGATTCTGGAAATTGGTGAGTGCAGGAGGCATTCATAATATTCAAAGAGTTTGTTTAGGAATTGGGAGGAAAGAGAGAAAAGTATCAATTATTTCAAGATTGAGGTATATCGAGTTTAAAAGACTAAACTTCTATTAGATTTTCTTATCTTCTCTAAATAAAGCGGTGGCAGCTCGGCTAGAATAATAAAATTTAAAAGAAGCGAATAAAGAAACGGAGCAGAAATTTACCAAGATTTTCCAATATTAATCAAGTCTACCAAAAACAAAAACACATAAGGTGCTATTTATAAGCACAAACAAAAATCTAATGGATAATCCCAAAAATCTACTTGGATAAATCAAGAAATCTAATAAGATAAAATCCAAAAATAAAATTAAATAAATAATTAATAGTAATAAAATTCATCATTGGACTTGAGCTTCCTATCTCGTTTAGGCCTATATAAGGGCCTACTCCATGCCCCATCATTCCCTCCGGGTTGAAAAGAACTCGACTCCGAAGAGTGAAAGGAAGGTAGCGATCAATGACGAAAGAATCAATGACGGTCATCCTCTTTGTATCCAGTAGCATCGAATCAAGGCGACCATGCCATTTGACAAGGAAGCGGCGAAACCCACAATCTCTAGAAGTATCCTTTGTCTCCTTAGAAAAGTATGAAGGCATAGTGGTGCGCCTTTGCTGAAAGCCCGCTTTACGAACCTGCTAAAAGGCAAAGTAGAAGCTCAAAAGTACCTGGTAAGATAGCAAGTCCTCTACATTAGCGGGGCTAATATCCATGTCATTAGGCAAATCAAGAGATATCATTAGATCCCATTTACGAATGATAGAATAAGGGCGTAAACAACGCCAAAGTTTTTGAAAGCGTTTTTGGAATTCTTTTCGGGACGAATGCGAACCGTAACACAGTCTGACATTAAATTCTTTAGATCTACGATGCACATCAGCAGCCAGTTTATACTCCTCATTACTTAGAGAAAATTTTCGCCTAATCTTAGCATGTAAGTCATGAATATGTTTTGCAAAGTTTTCTACGCAGAGTTCGGATACTGCGCATGTGAGGTAGTAAAGGAGCAAAGATCAATAGGTGTGTGGGGTGAGTAGCCATTAACAATTTGAAAGGACTTTTACCAGTTGAGCGATTTAACGAAATTGTTATAAGCAAACTGGTACGGTGACAAAATTAAATCCAAACACCTTGTTTTACCTGACGAACACTAAGCATATTACCCGGACTACGATTAACAACCTCGGTTGCCTCAGTCGAGGATGAAAAGCGGATGAAAATTTTAGAGTAGTGTAAACAATTTCCAAAAGGGTTTTCAAAGCCAGCTAACAAATTTCACGTCACTATCGGATCTGATGGTGGAAGGCAAGTAGTACAGTTTACTGACTTCTCTAAAAAGCAATTTAGCAACATGTGAAGCATCATTGGTTTTGTTACATGGAATAAAATGTGCCATCTTAGAAAATGCATCAGCCAACAACCAAATAGAATCATGTCCTATAGCTGTCCTAGGCAATCCAGAACAAAGTCCATACTAACATGCTTTCTAAGGTTCTGAGGCCAGTAAAAGGAGTATATAAGCCCAGTGTTTGTTCTTAGCCTTAGCTACATACGACATATTTTGCATTGTGCAACTATCCTAACAACATCCATTTTCGGAGAAGGCCCGATAAACCTATCTTGACGTGCAATAGTTTTATCCACTCCAAAATGTCAAAGCTAAACCACTGTGCATCTCCCCGAACTAATAAATCCTAAATGATGTTGAGAATTACGCCTGATTTAGTCACTTTGAAACAAATGCCATTTTCGACAAGGAAGTCCGGATACCCTTGACGGAGTTATCATTACTAACCTCATTATAAATAATACCAAAGTCGAACATACGGAGATACTCATTTTTCAATCCTATCAAACCCGATGACGCTGAGCACTCATACAATGAAGTGTAACGAGTTAATCGACTAAGTGCATCGGCAACTTTGTTTTCAATACCCGGGCTTGATGATTAATCACAAAGAATATTCATTCAAAAACTCAACCCACTTAGCATGTCGAGCATTCAATTTCTTTTGTGAGTTTAAACATCTTAAAGCTTGATGGTTAGAAAACAACACAAATTCAGTTGGCAACAAATAAAACCTCCAAAAACGCAGACTTTGCACTATAGCATAAAACTCTTTATCATATGTAGAATATCGTCTTTTAACATCATTGAGTTTTTCACTAAAGAAAGCTATAGGGTGACCTTCTTGACTCGAAGACACCACCGATACCTCGCCTAATGCATCACAAGCAACCCGCAAAACTTTAGTAAAATCGGGATATCTCGAGCGGTGCCTCGGAGTCATTCGACCTTGATTTCTCTAAATGCGCTGGCGACATTAGACCATTGAAACTCCTTATTTTTTAAACATTCAGTGATGAGCCATAATAGTGCTCTAAATCCTGCCGTCTCTATAAAAGAAGCTAAACCATGAAAACTACGAGTCTCGGTGATAGGTGTGGATTCGAGCCCTCCTAATAACTCCCCAACCTTTTGGAATCATTGAAATGCCATGTTAGAACCATGATAAAGCTAGAAAAGCACATGTAGTTTGCATAAAAGAATACTTCTTAAGGTTAACATAAAAGCTTGGCCTCGCGAAGAGTGAGTAAAAAACACATCTTAGGTGTATAAAATGCTCTTCTTTAGATTGATTATAGATCGATATGTCATCAAAGTAGACCTTAAAAATTTACCAATGAAATTTTGTAGGACATGGGTCGTAACTCTTATGAAGTACTAGGAGTATTAGGCAGACAAAGGCATGACTAACCATCAAACAAACCATCTTGTGTTTTAAATGCAGTTTTCCACTCATCTCACAGTTACAGCACGAATTTGATGATAACCACTACACAAAATCTATCTTAGAGAACCAACTAGAACCGGCTAATAGGTCCGACATATCCTCGAGGCGAGGATGGGAAGCCGATGTTGGTATGATCTTATTGATGGCTCTTGTCACACATTCTCGAATCCTTCTTTCTTGGGTGTCAACAAAGCTGGCCTTCTTGCGAGGACAAGAGCTATACACAACAAATCCTCTTTCTAAAAGTCCTTCTACTTGCCTATTCAACTCATCTCTCTCTTTAGGATTCATCTATAATGTGGAAGGTTAGGCAGTTGAGAACTTGGAACTAAATATATAGCATGTTGGATGTCTCTTAAAGGTTGTAGTTAAACAGGTAACTCGTAAACACCGTGTCAACAAAATCATCTAGCAAATTCTTTACTTCGAAAGGAACATCAACAATCAAAGAATCGAGGGCTTCTTTTGACACTAATCTTAGCACACGCCACCAGTCTCAAATCCCTCTCGAAGCCTTACATTTTTAAAATATGCAAATTCCTTCGGGAAGTTTAGAAATGTCTCATGTTTACGATCACGAACTTTAGGCAGGGTTTTGAAATAATGTTCTTACCCTTGTACTTAAAGGAATAATGTTATCTTTACCAAAATTGGTAACATTAAGATCATAAAGCGAGGCGGCCCTAAAGAACATAAGGCCAACATCCATGGGTAGCACCTCATGATAGATTTCATCCTTATAATCCCCCATTTGAATAGAGACTAGACACCTTTGAGTGCCCGAGGTAAATATGGTCATTCACCAGCTTCTCTAAATGGATTTGGATGTGGTTCTACTTTCAGGTTTAACAATTTAATAGCATCCTTAGAATCCACATTCATTGAACTACCCCCATCAATCACTAACTTACACTTCTTATCTCCACTCTATATGACTGTGTGAAAAATACTAGTGCGCTTCCAATGATCATTATCTACAGTTGTGGATAGCACACATCGAACCACACCCGACACAGCATCTTCATCACAATTTTCGCAGGGACCAATACTTCATCACCCGGAATAATCTAAAGGATCGATAATTTGGTCTTCCTCATTCTCAAAAATGTCACTTTGTTCAACATCCCAGCAATGCTAATGCACGTTGGGGAATGACGAGGCCTTAATATGACCCTTATGATGACACTTATGACAGACAATCGATGAATTAATAGCCTTAGACTCAATAGGAGAAGCAACAGGAAGAGAGTTACGCAAACTAGACTCTTTGCTTCTAAGGTTATTAGGCATAGTATTATCGTTTGATGACTTGGACTGTGACTGACCTATGTGTGCAAAAGAGGAAGGTCTATTGAACTTCTCGACTTCTAAGGCTTTTTGGTATGCATCCTCTACAGTGTGTGGAGCATGCAATCTAACCATTCGTTGAATGTCGAACTGGAGACCATTAACAAAGCGAGAACAAACAGCAAATTGGTCCTTAGCATGGAACTCACTACACCTAAGTCTAGCTTCCTCAAATTTAGCAGAATATTCAGCTACACTAAGAGTCATTTGTTTTAGATTAATCATGGTGGAGAACAATTGACTCTTATATGATGGAGGAATGTACTTGTCTTGAAACTTTGCTTTCATAACAACCCATTGGGTGATAGGTGGTTCACCAGGGCCGACGTAATCTTCACAACTGTTCTTAGTACATCTTAGGCTGAATTGGTTAAATTTCATTTTATGGCCGAACAGTTCATATCGATCGTTTCATACCAATCAAAATATTCCCTCGTGCTTGACTAACTAATCGGAGAAAACATTAGGATCCATTCTACCATCAGGTCGGGGCACCGACCTTAACTTTTTTGTGATGTCCCTTTGAGGTTGTCTACTTTGCTATCTGTCTCTACCCCGAACACCAGCCCAGGTACGGTATCGAGGACGACATCTTCTCTCTCCTTTGGATTTGGTGGTTAAGTTTGCCAATTGGTTGGTAATCTAATGTGGTAGCGGGGTTGGAAATTGATCACCTAAGTTAAAGCGAGGTCTCACATTTGTAGGTAACCTTGTGTGAGGTTGAAGCGATTGAATGACTACCCGAGTTCATTTTACCCCAATTGTCATGCGAGCCATTCTGAGATTCATCATATTGGCGTAGGCCTCTAGAAGGACTTAAACCCGGTGTGGTGACGCAGACGTGTTTCCTAACAGTTTCATCGACATAGTCACCTATCTCATGTTTACCCAGATGTTTTAAAAGCAAGTCCATTTTTTTATTTATTGCATGAGTTTGTTGTTCAAGGGAAGATTGACGTCGCGACACCGTTTTCCTTACCCGACCACCCAGATGCAGTCGCGACGCAATTCAGGTTCTGCGTCGCCTGAGAGACGAAACCATGTATCGTGACATCCTTTTCCATGTCGCGACCTCCTTTCTACCAGGTGGGATTCCGTCGCCTACTTAGAAGCAGTCGCGAGCCTTCCATTTCCCACCCGTGTCGGGACACGAAAGGCGTGTCATTACCTTTATTCGATCTGGCCCGAGTCCCAGGTGTCAATACACGAGCCAGTGCGTAACACCCCTCGTGCCCATCAGCGACATGAAAAATCTGTCTCGACAAGAGTTGATTTGGTCCCGACCTGCATCCATGTCGCGACAGAATGGATGTCGCGACTGGGCGAAACCACATCGCGCTGAAACAGTCTCGCTATACGAATTTACCTTGTGTGAGCACCTGGCTAGGCCGCTCGCTTGTCCTATGTGCACCAGGCCTAGCCTGTCACAACCTCGTTCCTAGGTCGCTACCCAGGACTGGAAATGGGTAGTAGCCTCAGCCATTCCTCCCTACACTCACCAAATTTTCACCTAAGTATAGGAATTTGACACTGCAACCTACCAAACTCATTTTTCAGGCACTATAAAAATCTGAGAAAATATTAATAAAACACGGGAACGTCCCGAAACTCAGTTTCCATTGCAAAATACATAATTACATGCATTTAAAACTGGATCTTTAATCCAAAACATTCTAAAACAGCTGGAATAAGGCCCGCAATAGGCCTAATTCATCATTGAGCTCCAAAACCGGTTTTTCCTGCACACACGAAAATAATTCCACACGGGGTGGCTTGATAGCGATAGAAAAGTTTTCCTAAAAGGGTTACTCCGCCTAAAATGCACATGCATTGGCATATATATATACAATCGATCACATTTGCTAATTATTGATATTTATATGAAATGCATGTATCATGCATGAGATCGCCCTGTGCTCCATGACACGAGTCCCACCCAGACTCCTCACACTTAGAATGCGAAGTGTGAAATAAACCGATCATCGGTATTTAGCTTGATGATTAAACCATTGGACAACCCTCGATTTAATTTATCAAATCTACGATTTCCTTTTTCTCTTTCTTTTGTGGGCCCACGGATTTCGGATTTACAAGTAGGGCGCCGCCGCCAACTCAACATTTTTCGTGAGCTTATCGCTAGGGATTCATGTCTAACCGTGAATAACATTTGGGACTTTCACCCTAGGGGGGGATCTACCTCCAACTTGCTTCGCCCAAAACGTGTAGTTTATCATTTTGATCATTTTACACACCCGTGAATCTCTACCTTGGACTTTGTCCATTTTACGAGTTCGACCCATTCATGCTGCCGTTGAATAAACCATACCATAACGACCACACGACTTGACTCGATGTGATAGTGCATATGAATTGCATGATGCCAATGCATTTTCCTTCATGTTACATGTACATATGAGAACTACATGAAACATTCACATACCATGGATAACTATAATTTATACATATAATGCATAAAGTGCGGCTTAGTATGATAATCGGCTAAGCGTCGTGATATATCGTTTCACATCTTGCATGTTATTCATGTAAGCAATAACACACAACAAGGTCACAATCTTGGACCTAATTCAATAGGGTACCTCACAGCCCCTCACGAGCATGAACCAATTTGGTTCCAAGCATTCTTATCACATCAAACAAGCCACAAAACCTAGAAACCTTGGTTCCAGGATCAACCCAACCCGCCCCTGATCCATGACTATGTGGCAGATCCTTGAAATCCATACCAGTCCCAGTCTTGGGTAAATTTCATATAGCCTCCCGGCCTCCCATCGCAACCCCTACCATTATCTGTTAGCAAATTTAAAGAAGCTAAACCAAGTAGGAAAATATCCTACCTTTTGGAGTTGTCGAAACTCCCGACTTTTTTAGTATCCACACATAGGTATTTACGTGCACCAACACCTCTTGGTTGTCAAACTTCGACCGGAAGCGAAATTTTCCGCTTTCCTTTCATTGCTTTCTCATGCCTTTCTTTTCTCTCTATGAACTGTTTTCTTTCTTTTTCTTTTTCTTTTTCTTCTTTCTTTCCCTTCCTTCTTTTCTTTCCTTTTTGCTTTTCTTTTATTTTTCTCTTTTCTCATCTCATTTTCCCTTCATTTTCTCTTCTCCTTTTGTATTTTCTCTCTGTTGGTTCCATTGGTAGGTGGTCGAGAGGAGGAAAACTTCCTCCCCCTTTCCTCTTACCTCATGTGTGGTCCACATTTCCTTATTTTTCATATTTAACATTTTCTTTTATAGCGTAAATCATCATCATGTGGCTAATTGGAAGCCACACATTCAAGTGCACCACATGGCTTTGCCAAGTTTCACTCTCTTAGGGTGTCATGTGGCATCCTGAGTATCTGTGTATCGTAAATGACTCACTTTCAAAAAAACGAAATCCTTCTGTGGAATGCGAAGTCGACGTGGTAGCTAGATTTCACGAGACAATTCAACGGAGAGTCAGTTTCATCATCAGAGAACTAGAAACATTTTAGGTTTTAATGAAATTACTTTGTTTACCGCTTCCTTAGAAGGTTTGAATTCTCCGGGGTCTCACAGTGCTTTAAATTTCAAGAACTTATTATTATATATTCAAAATTGATACAAAATATTTTTTTTATTTTATAAGTTTATTTGAATTAATTTAATTTATCCATATATACTTATAATTTTTCAAAGCAAAATTATAATTATAATTTATTAATTCAAGTAAACTATTTCGTAAATGGTAAATAAAATAAAATTTATATTTATTCCTTACAACTCATCAAAAAATTTCATAATTTGTTATAATATGTTGTCATTCCATTTTAAATACTAATATTTTCTTTTATATTCACTTAATTGTTGTTTTTATGTAGAGACTATATCATCTAAATCTAATTGATCATCAACTTTAAAATACAATGAATAAAAATAAAAGCAATGTGTTACATATATTACCTTATCACCTGCAAATCTTTTATCTGCAATATTTTTTATTTTTACTACATAATGACTCATTATTTTTAGGGGTAACCATTTAAAAGAGACAAAAAGCAAAAAATATTGCAAATCTAACCCCTTTTTATAAAACCCAAAAGGGAAGGATATTTTTACATTATTTTGACAAATTTACCCCTCCAACCACCGTACAAACTTGGACTTCACCCTTTCAAGTATGTTCAAATATAACTTAACGATGGTTAAATCCAAACTAAATAGCTAACCCTCTAACCACCATAGAAACCTAGACTTAACCTCCTTCAAGTTTGTTCAAATATAGCTTAACAATGGTTAAATCCAAACTAAATAGTTATTGTATCTGTTACAAACCTAGACTTAACCCATGATTTGTTTAAATATAACTTAAAATATTGGGTTCAACATGCATCGGTCAGAAAGAAACCTAGGCTTTACACCCTTCCTAAGCCACCAAATGCTAACTTAACAATGGTTTGTTCAAACCTGGATTTGACACCCTTTAAGTTTGTTCAAGTGCCATCAAAGATGAGAACAAGCTTGGAAGAAGCCGGGTTTAAATTTAGGGATTGAATAACTTCTTCTTCATACCACATCTGATGAGTGCCTAAAACACTCATGCCATACTCACGTCTGTCTTATGGTTTTAGCTTAATTTTATAGTTAAATAAGCATTTCTATAGCCCGATATCTGATTCTTGCATTTCTCAGGTGAACGTTGTGTGGAACAAGCGCTGGTGATCATTGGGAGCAGAGAATGTATGCAGGTTGGCGGTGGACGCCGCGACGTCCCAACGCCGCGACGTCGCGATTTTTCGCCTCACCATCATTAAAAGCAAAAGGGGACCAGAAATCGAGGGATATCGAAGAACGCACGAACGAGGGCATTGAAAGAAAAGCAGCAGGAATCATATCAGTGGAGAAGACAGTTGGATTTGTATTTTCTTCTTTTCTAAAAGAATGCTAATGTTTTATGACTGATTGCAAGCAACCGTCCAGATGCTGATTCACTTTCTAAATATTCACAACCCGTCACGATTGCATGGATTAAGTTTTTGATTTTATATTATTCAGTTATTCATAACTTATTAGTATCTGCTCTATATCTGCAATTTATATACATGTGATGTCTGGCCAACATTGGCATGATTTTGCTGGGTATCCGAGACGGTATATTTATACACCTAAGGATCTCGACAGAGCGCCCCTGGCCAATTCCTGGCAAATAGAGATATTCGATTCCGAGGGGTGGCGATAAAGGCTAAAGCATTGCTGCCGAGCATTGGGTTAGACTTAGAGATACACTCAACCCTACTAGCGAGATAAAGATAAAGACCTCGAGATTGTAGGCACGATCACCCTCCGTCATCAATAAGTCGTGAATAGACTCGAATAATACTTTCTAGGTAGTAATCCATCGAAGTGCAAGGTGGGGAGACATAGCCCTAGTCTCTTCAACACAGTAAATTACTAAGATAAATTAGTTTAGTTTTCACACATTAGTTAATTTATCACTCAAAGCTTACGTCCAGATAATAGTCAAAGGCTAAACTCAGTAGTCAACGCACTTATCCTCATGATCATCCGGGATTTAGGCATCGAGTTACTTGATACGACGCGGTGCACTCACAAGCATTAGTATGAAGGCGCATATTACATTTTACACATCACGCCGCTTATCAAGTTTTAAGCGCCGCTGTTTCGGGATAAGTTATTGTGTTGATATTGATAAACAACAATTGTGTATTACTCTGGAATTCTTCTTTGTTTCTATTTTATCGCTACAAGTGTTGTAATTCGTCTTTCTCGCTTGCAGGTGATTGCAAGAAGGTTACAAAGTGGAGTGCATGCGAACACGGTCAGTCAACTACATCCGCTTCGATCCCGAAATGTAAAGAACCCTACACCGACACGCTTGGAACCGAACGCGACAAAGATAGAAATCTAGCAATCATGCATAACAATGAAGAGCACGATCTGGGAAATGAGCAGAACGAGCCACAAAGGGATCGCAATGGGAATAATGGTGGTAAATTGGCGCACCCGCAGCCGTTTATACAGCCATATGATCCATTCATGTTGCTGTAAGAGTTCGCCTACCGCCTACGCTTGTTCGTGCATCGCCATCCGAAGACCACCTATTCGTGCAAACAACTTCAAGTCGTCGCACTTTACAGACGCTTCTCGAACATCCTCGTCTACCCGGATACCAATGAGAATCCAAATATGCATTCGACCAACTTCCTTAAAAGTCATACACACCAAGTACAACGGGTCACCGAAGAGGCACTCGTGTCGAGATTGTTCCCACCTCACTCAGTGGATAGAGCCAAACATTGGTCGACATGTCAACCACCGCATTCCATTACTTCACATGGAACGACTTGCGTAGAGTTGCCCGACCGTTCTTCCCACTCACAAAAATTGCACAATTAGTAAGTATCAATACTTAGACAACTAGAGGAGAGAACCCGCGCAGGCATGGGATAGATTTCAATTTTAACTGGTTGAGGAAGTGCCCACATCACCGACTCGACCGATGGATGCAAGTCCATACTATAATGGTCTCGTGGAATGCGACTAGAACAAAGGATCGGGATGCCTGCGCTGCGAGGGGCGCACGAAAAGACCACTGACCAAGCATATGAAACCCAGCCGCTACTAATAATACTAAATCGCTGGCCTGTAGATAAGATTACAATTGCTGGCGCCATAGCGCATTTATAACGAGGTTCTAGCAATCTAGTTACCTACGCCGCATAGTTTCTACCAAACGCTTGACTAGATAAATAAGGCACCGTGAATGCCATATAGACCAACCCATGGGAGTTGTGTGAATTCTGTGGAGGACAGCACAAGAAGACGTAATGCCGATACCAAACAAGAGCAAAGTACAAGATGTGTCGAGGTTTAATCAAAGTCAGCCACAACAACAAGGTCAGTATGGGGGCAACAACTATCAGAACCAAAATCAAGGCCAAGGGTGGCGTAATACTCAAAATAGTCAGAACGGTCAGGGTTATGGATGGAGGAACAATTAGAACAACATGCCACCCGCCGAAAGTAAGCGTAACCACCTCCCGAAAAAGGTGACTCGAACAAGCCTGCGGCAAATGCTCACCGTGATAACGCCTTACGAATGAGACAAAGGCGAATATGCAACACCAAGCCACCCAATTGAACAATCAAGCAGCACAATTGAGAAATTTAGAGGTGCAAATAGGCCAAATGGCCAATCTATTGACAGAAAGGTATCCTAGTTCCTTACCAAGCAACTCAGAAGTGAACCCGAGATGAGAAGGGAATGAGCATGTCAAAGCAGTCACGTTGAGAAGTGGTAAAGAATCAAGTAATACAAGGGCAAACCCCGACAGAGGAGGCAAGTCGAGAAAATCATCCAGCATCCACTCGAATGATAACACGTAGGAAACGAATTGAGGTCGTGAGTATGGGAGAAGAAATCAAGCAAAGGATCGCTTCACTCACCCATAGCCCCAATTCCGTGATCCCTGCCTAAAGAAGCATAAGCTTGATAAGTAGTTCACCAGTTCATGGAAGTGGAGCCTAAGAAACCGCACATCAACATTCCGCTTGTCGATGCTCTGAACAAATGCCAAGTTATGTCAAATTTATGAAGGACATCTTGCCCCGTAAGAGAAGATCAGACAAACGCTTAATCTAACCGGGAGGAATGCAAAGGCTATCTTTCGTAGGAAGCTACCGTGAAAGCTAAAAGACCCGTGCGCTTCACTCATCCTCGCACCATCGAATGCTATCTTGAGAGAGCTTTAGTGATTCGGGCGCCCAATATTAATCTCATGCCTCTATCCATATTTGCATCGTCAGGTCAGTGAAGCTCATTCAACTACAAATACACCCAAATTCGCGCATGTGTCCTCAAGCATCCAAGAGGGGTGATAGAAGATGTCTTAGTAAGGCTGACAAGTTCATCTTCCCAAAGTAGATTTCATTGTGTTAGATATGGAAGAAGATGTTAAATACCCATAATTCGGGTGTAATTCATTTCTCAGAATCAAGTGTGGCAATGATCGTGCCTGGCAGGGGAGAGCCGAAATCGAGTGCGTGAAGATGAAGTCAAGTTCAACGTGTTCGGCCGTGAGACATCCTACAGAGTGATGCGATTTTTACGAGCATCAGAGGCTATAGTGTCTGTACCAAAGTGGTCTCACCGATCCTTCGATACTAGCTCAAGACAGAAAGTGATTAAGAGAACTGGGCGAAGTGAAAGTGAGGAGTATGTAAATGGATGGATTCCTTCAACCCAATAGAAGGAAAACATTTCTGAATCTCTAAGTGAAAATACCAAAATGCCAAATACATCTCGTTAACAACCACTCCAAGATGGAACAAAAGCCATTACCAGCCATTGCATGTATGTTTATCTGGGACCCGCCTCCACCTACCAATGATTATTTCAGCATCCTCACAAAGCAAAGAGGAAGATAAGTTATCGAGGGTACTTAAAGAGCCTAAAAATGCGCCGAATGGTCTTTGGCACTATCATGGATTCGCCTTCTATGTATGCATCGAATTTTGTCGGGAAGATGGTCATAAGCCTTCGCTGGAAGCACGCAGGAGGTTGAATCCAACTGCAAAGAGGTAGTCCGCAAGGAGGTATTAAAGGCTGAGGCCCGGTTATTTATCCTATTTCCGACGCTGTAATGGGTAAGTCCGATAATGTGTAAGATTCAAAAGCGAGGGACAACCGCCATAAGAACCGGCAATAACACACGCCTTTCTAGAATGGGGCCACCGCTTGAGAATTTAGATTGATTATCTAAACTGGGTTATGCTGGCCCAAAAGATCATTTCCATTGCCGCTTTTTGGATCGATGTTGATCGATTATCAACAAGAATATTATTGTTGATGGATACTCCGCTTACAATCGATTATACTCGAAGATCAGAGATGACATTCGCCCCTATGGTACATTCTCATTCAAAGCATGCCCTTTGGGCCGTGCAATTCATTCGCAATATCTCCAAAGATGTATGATGGGCCATATTCTCCGACATATGGCTGAAAAGACACCGAGGTCTTCATGGATGATTTTTCCGTCTCGGGAAGCCCTTTGATAATCGCCTGCAGAATTTCGAGGCTCATGGCTGACGATGCGAGGAAACCAACTTCAGACTCAATCGGGAGAAGTGCTTACTTTATGGTACAAGAGGGCATTGTACTTGGGCATCTGACAAGAAGAGGAATAGAGGTAGACAAGAGCAAAGATCAAGAATTGAAAATTACCTCCACCATCACTCCGGTAGCGGGTAAGAAGCTTTGTGCCACGCCGATTCTATAGATGCTTCATCAAAGACTTTTCGACAAGAAAGTCGTTGTCTAATCTACCGGTCCAAGGGACAATTATTTGAGTTTGATGCACGTTGTATGCGTGTACTTTCTTTCAATTTTGAAAGATAATCGTATCTACTTCCCACCGGGTTCAAGGGCCTTTCCATTTGAGCTAATGTGTGACACAAGTGACTATGCGATTGGAGCAGTGTCAGGGTAGAAAAGAGAAAGAATATTCCAGGTGATCTACTATGCTAGCCGAACCTTGAATGATGCCCTCAATAACTATGCCACCACTCGAAAGGAACTATCGGGCCATTATCTGGCTAACAAATTTTAGGGCCTTATTTTTGATCGTAACAAGGTAGTAGTCCATGACCGATCATTCCGCCATAAAATACTTGATGATCAAAAGGACGCTAAGCCTAGACTAATCCTGTGGGTTCTCTCACACAAGAATTGATTAGAGATTAAGTGACAAGAAGTGAACTAGAGAATCTAGTCACAGATCATCATATTTCACAGTTAGAAGGGGCAAGTGATGAGGCCCATGTGAATGACGACTTCCCCGATAAGCAGCTCTTAGCTATTGAAGAAAAGAGGGCGGTTCCATGGTTTGCCCACTACGTGAATTATTTGGTAGCCAAGGTAATCCCTCCAGAATTTAGCTATCAACAGAGAAAGAGGTTCTTCACACACTTGAAATACTACTACTGGGAAGAACCTATTATGTACAGGCATTGTGCTGACCAAGTTATCAGGAGATGTGTGCCCGAAGATGAAATGGACAGTATCTTGAACCATTGCCACAGTTTACCATGTGGGGGTATTTGACGCCATAGAACAACAAATTAATGTACTTCAATCGTGCTTTTACCGGCCTAGCTTATTCAAGGATGCCTATTAGTCGTGATCCACTTGCGACAAATGCCAGCCGATCGCATCGGCTTCAGAAAGGATGGAACCACCCATGCACGTCAATTCTAGAAGTGGAGTCATGATGAGTAGGGGATGGATTTCATGGGTCCATTTCCGCTTTAATAACTCTCACAGACATCTTGTCAAGATTATGTCTCAAGTGGGTTGGAAGCAATACCGACCGCACCAATGATGCTAGTAGTGGCCCAGCCAGAGCCATATATTCCTGCCTGCAAGACTCCCTGTTAATCGACATAGTGATAACGGTACCCATTTATAATAAGATGATTGACAAAGTTCACACTAAGTATGGAGCGACATCGTACATCCTCGCAGATACCACCCACAGACAAATGGGCAAGGTATATCGATCGAGAAATCAAGTCCATTCGAAAAACAAATAACAACCTGTGAAGGACCGGGCGAAAAAGATCAAGATGCACTCATGCATAAACAAGATTCAAGACAATCTACTGGGTATGTCACCATTTTGAATTGTTTACTGAAAGCATGCCACCTTCCCAGCTGAATCGAGCATCGAGCCATTCTACAGAATCCCCCCAAGAACAACATGGACAAGATTAGTCTGAGAAATGGCTTCCAAAATCGCTGAATCGACGAATTCCACAATGAAGCTTAAGTGAGAATGCTCGTGATATACAAGGAAGGATGAAAGCCCTGCACGATAAACATATTACCAGAAGGAATTCGGAAGGGCAACAAAGGTCCCCTGCTAATTCCCGACTCAAACTTTTTTCTGGGAAATTAAAGTCAAGATGGTCAGAACCATTCACGATGACCCAAGTTTTTCCACATGGAGGGGCAGAAGTTACGCATCCAGAGAAAGGAACATTCAAAGTTAACACTCAACGGTTGAAGCCGTATTTTGGGGGCGAGTTCCATACGAATAAGCAGACCATTCCACTGAGCACACAAGAAGGAGTACAAGAAGCGCCAGATAAGCTCGGGTCCACTAGCACACAGATCCGTGGTCGCCGAGCTAATCGACATTAAACAAAGCGCCTCGAGGCAACCCAGTTTTCTTAAAAATTTTCTCCTTCCATAGTTTAATTTTTATTGTGTGTTTTAAATTTTGGTTTGGTTTTCTGTCTCTTTCCGTAATCGGGATTTTCTTTTGGCTGTTTGTTTTCAGGGCCCGAGGCAGAACGTAATGTGGAGGATTTGCTCAAGAAACTCATTTCAGAAGTTAAAAGGGGTCAATAATTGTACTAGGGGGGTTTTCTTATTCCTTAAAACCTTGTTGAAAATTTCATATTTTTTTACCTTCTTTGTCACGTCGCGACGTTGGAAGTTACACCCCTTGGAACGTCGCGACGTTGGATCCTAACGTCGCAACGTTGGATTAACCGTTCTTTGGAACGTCGCAACGTTGGCTGCTTCACCTTCGGGAACGTCGTGACGTTGAGCCCGAACGTCGCGACATTGCACCTATTTTAGGCTAGAAGCCCCCTCATTTTTATCCTACCCTCACACACCTTTGCCGGAACCCCACCACGCCTCCATTGTCGCCACCTCCGACCACCCTGTTACCTCTCCCATTTCCAGCCTTAGCACACCCACATTAGCTTTACGCCCCTATCTTAAGCTTCCACCTCAACTTAGTGGCCCTCGTTTTGCGGCCCTGCCCCCTGCCTCCCGTCTGGCCCCCATGAGTTCGGCACCGTGTGCCTCGACCCCTGTCCGGTCCCCACCGGTCGTCCGGTCTGCCGCGGCCCATTAGGCGACTCCAGGAGGTCTCGCGCCCCGAAGGCCTCCCAGTCAAGGCTCCCATCGCGGCACCCTAGGTGTCGACCTATTTTCAGTCACCCAGAGTTACCTCCTCTCGCGCCATCTCGCCAGTCCTTTGCGCTTAGCAGGTCTGTAATTCATCCCTATACACTTATGTCTAGTAAGCGACCAAAGTTCCCTACTAAACGAGGTCGGGCTAGTGAGGACCCGACTCTGACTTTCGACCTCACAAAGTTTGTTAATGAGGGTGCCGCCGATCGGTTTGGTACCATATGTAAGAATCGGTCCTTCATCAAGGAAAAGGGCTTCCACCAATTCTCGACGCCTTTTCTTCGCAAGACCATCATACTAAGGGATGGTGGGCTTATGCCAACTAATTAGCCCGTACCGCGACGAGTGGTACGAGAATTTACTCCAATCCGCCTCTCCCATGTCAAAAGGTCCTGCAAGGCAGTGTCAGTAGACTTCAGCGCAGCCATCAACCAATTATATAATCTCACCCACCCCCGAGCCTTTTGATCGACTCTAGAGCGACCACTACCCCGAGGTCATCCTGCAATCGACCAAATGCACAGGTGAGTGGAAGCTCAATAGTGAAGGGCACGTCAGAAATTTAAAGGCCAAACATTCGGGCCTATATTCCTAAGGTATATCACTTCATCACGCCGCTGCCTCATCTCGACGACCGAACGTGCGTGAAGTGACCGCTGCCGCAGCCCGCCAACCACGCCATCATCCAGGATATACCCTTCGATGTTGGGGAGGTTATCAAGGATGTCATCCTCCATAACCCGATAAATGAAACCTGGGGTGGCACCCCTTTCTCATATACGATCTTATGCAAGCGCCCGGTTCTTAGAGGACAATGAGGCGGATACCCCATTAAAGCTATAATGCTGCCGTGACACACCAAAACACGACCAGGGAATGTAATGATCGCAATGAACCCTGACGAGGATGAGCTTCACACGAGTATCGTGCTCGCTTTCGACTCCGTGGCTATCCAGGTGACGCCAAGGCCCTCCACCACCCACCACCACCACAAGCGAACTCGTGGGCGCCCATCCGGGGCCCCACCCCCGACCTGGGGTGACCTGCTCGCCCTCACCGACCGCTGATGCCTTCTAGACGAGACCTGTGAGCACCAGCCTCATTACCTAGGATATGGAGGCCCTCAGTGCTGACATGAACACCGTCCTCGCCAACAAGCCGACCATTCTCAGCAATCAGCAATCCCTCCAAGACCATCTCGACCAGCCGCTGTTTCACACTAGCCCCAAACACCGGCCGCCACCGGCAGCTGACACGACCGCCACTGTGTGGAAGTTTCTTCACCTCTTGTTCTTTATAGCCGTTGGGACACTAGTCAAACATCCGCTTATGGGTTTTTGTTCTATATATTAGTTTGTGATGGGTCATTTTTATTTTCGTATTTTTGTATTCCTATTTTAGTTTAGGTTAGTTTATGTTTGTTTATTTTAGTATGCCAGGTCATGTGTTTAGTTTATGTGTTTTTTTTTTTTTTTTTTCTGTTTTGTTGTTTCTAGTCATTGGGAGTCCCTAGTATTAGGATATGTTGACATTGAGAGTGTTTAGGTAGTGTGTGCGTGATGCCATG
Source organism: Tetrastigma voinierianum (assembly GCA_016808115.1). NCBI lineage: Eukaryota > Viridiplantae > Streptophyta > Magnoliopsida > Vitales > Vitaceae > Tetrastigma > Tetrastigma voinierianum. The sequence goes on from JAEQBH010008350.1 coordinate 92,663, forward strand.
CTTCGAGCAGGATCCTCTGCATCGAGTCCACTATCATCATGGACAAATGAGAGTACAAACTGCAAAGGATCCGTAGGGTGTTAGATGCTCTGGAATTCCAGGCTGAATAGGTAGGGAGGCAAAGTGAATCACCTCCGGGATATTCAAGAACCAACACTAATACGCATGACCCTCTGTGGTATGCTCTAAAGACGGCCCGCTACTAAGGTTCAACAAACCCTGGGAGTCTCTAAACACCAAAGAGATGGGACACCTTAAATAAAAGAGGATTACCTTCGAGCCCTAAATATTAAAAAAAAAATAAAAAAAAAATAAAAAAAAGAAGAAACAGAGGAACAAAATAAGTGGGATCTTCTAACTAATCCCGGCACAAATCTAAGGGGCCTTTCAAAAAGCCCAATGCCTGGTTAACCCGGGCCGGAGTCATCGACTTCACCTCATTCGCTACAGGACGTAAGATGGAAGCTTCCCACGCCTAGGGTCTCAAAGCTTAATGAGCGTCGGGGCGACGCGTCTCGAGGGAACTCGAATGCCCAAAGGCCCTTAACCAACTCGGTGGGGGAGTCACTAACTAATCTCCGCTACATGAACACTCCAGCATAAACCATGTGCACTAGTTTTTTTTTTTGGCGAGGTATGTTAATGACTACAAACTAAGGCGTTCCTATCCTTCCGTAGTTAGATTCTCCCAACCAGTGAGTTGAACTCAAGCTCGGGGGCCGAAACCAAGGTATACACTGGGAGGTTATTTATTCAATGCACATGTGGTCCTCGGGAAAGGCTATTGAATACTCCTGAGGTTGAGGCACTTGTCAACCCGCACCGAAGTTCAATCGAATTCTTTCTCAAAGTCGAACACCATTACGGATCCCCAAATTCAACAAAAAGGCAAGAGGTGGAAGCCCACCCATTTGATCCTTCGACTATCGAAGATGTGCATCACAACTTAGTGTTAGTTGGCAAGATGTAGGTTGTGTGTCCTGGCAGTCATTCAGTTGGGGACAAGCAAGAAGCTAAGTTTGGGGGTGTGATGAGTGCCTAAAACACTCATGCCATACCTACATCTGTCTTATGGTTTTAGCTTAATTTTATAGTTAAATACGCATTTCTATCGCCGACATCCCATCTCCCGTGATTTTGTGTGAACAAAGAAGGAACTGGCGGTTTTGAGATCATTTCGAGCAGAGCGTATGCGTGTTGGTAGGAACGCCGCGACGTCCCCAACGCCGCGACGCCCCAATGTTTCATGTCCTAACGCTACGGCGCCGGGTCAACGAATGGAAGTCAACAGTTTGAACATCGCTGACGCCTCAACGCCACGACGTTAGCGATGGCCTCACCATCATTAAAAAGCAAAAGGGGAATTTAAATCGTATATTCTAAGAATGCACCCGATGAGGGCAATCGAAAGCAAATGCGTAGGAATCGCATCAAGGAGAAGACAGTTAGATTTGTATTTTCCTCTTTTCTGAAAGAATGTTGATGTTTTATGGATTGATTATGTGTATAACCAAGTCCAGGATGTTCTAGATTCACTTCTAGGGTCTTGTTGAACCCTGTCACGATTGCATGGATTAAGTTTTTGATTTTATATTATTCAGTTATTCATAACTTATTAGTATTTGCTCTATATCTGCAATTTATATACATGTGATGTCTGGCCAACATTGGCAAGATTTTGCTAGGTATCCGAGATCGAGAGATAAGGACACCCAGAATCGAATAGAGCTGATTTCTGGCCACCCTAAGAATGTGAGATATTCCAATTTCCGAGGGGTGGCATAAAGGTTAAAGCATTTGGAGCCGTTTCTAGAAATGGGTCAGTGTAGATATTCAACCCTACTAGCGAGATAAAGTGATACACTCGAGAGAGGGTATTTCAGAGGACGCATCACCCTCACAATAATAAGTCGTGAATAGACTGAATAATAATTTCTCTAGGTAGTAATCCATCAGAAGTGGCAGGGGGAGACAGAGCCCTAGTCTCTACAACACAGTAAATTACTAAGATAAATTAGTTTAGTTTTCACACATTAGTTAATTTGTCATTCAAAGCTTACGTCCAGATAATAGTCAAAGGCTAAACTCAAGAGTCAACTATTTATCCCCGCGGATCGACATCCGTATTTTGGTACATCAGATATTTGGATACGACAAGGCACTTATGCACATAGGCGTACATATTTTACACATCACGCTTTCGGCTTATCAACATCCCTTATAATTATTCTTCTTTTTTTGGTTTTAACAAAAGGGGTAGATTTGTAATATTTTTGGGGTTTTAGCACATTAAGGGGTAATTTTGTCTAACATGAAGATATTTTAAGGTTATAAAAGTAAGGGGTTAGTTTTGCAAATAACTTTTGTTTTTATTCCCTTTAAACCAATTCCTCTTATTTTTATGAGCCCTTACATTTAAGTTTTTTATTCATCTTATTTAAATTTTAATAACTTATCATTATACATTCAAACTAAGCAAATTATTTTTATTTTTATTTTTGAAAAGAAAATTATTTTTATTATTAAAATTTATTTGAATTAATTTAATTTATCAAACTCTAAATGATATATTACCATTTTTACAGTATATTCCTATTTCATATCAAATTTTCTCAATAAATTAAATTACAATTTATTATTTATAAGGGCAAGTAAACTATTTTATAAATGGTAAAAATACATTAAATTTATATTTATTCCTCATAGTTGATTAAATTTTCCATTAATTTATCACATGTTAATTTCTTCTAAATTAAACTCTCAAATTTAATATTCCCATCAAGTCGAAAATTGTAAGACCCGGGAAAAATCTAGAAATTTTGAATTTTTGCTAAGAATGGAAAAATGGTAATTTTGACGAAATTCTTCTAGATCCAGACGATGACAGACTCACCGCTGAATCGTTCTCGCGAAACTACCACCCAGAAAATTTCGCTGACTCCGAGATAAGAAGATTTTCACGAAGCTCGATACGACAAGAGCCCACTGACCTCGAAACCAGATTTTGGAAAATCATGAAAATGTCAAATATTTAAAGGATTTCCATTTAAGATAGATGGAACTGAAACCGAAACGAAATAAATTGTTTCGGGGCGAGAACGAAATCGAAGAAGTGTGACACGTGGCGCGACGTAAGCCACATGTCCACATTATAAATAGACTAAAATATCTACCATGCCAAAAGGAGCTCATTTTGGTCTAAGAGAAAAACGTAGAGAGAGAGGAAAGAAAAGCAACCTTTCTCCGGCGATTTCATGGGGTTTTGCCAATCTAACTCTAAGCAGCCAAGAGTTGTGCCGCTTCACGCAAACGAGCCACGCTGTAAGTACCGTAATCACAAGATTTTGCTGGCTGTCCAAGGTTCAGTTTTCATGAAAACCGAGAAAAGTAGTTTCTCGAAATCATGCTAATCGATATAGCTTTATCCTACCTTGCTTAATTTCAGATAAGGGCATATGTGTGGGTGTCAAAGTGGAGAATGCCGCCCGCTTTTTTTCCTTCAACCCCATGATCAGAGCTGCTATAACTCGCTATCCCTCATCCGAATTGAGTGATTCCAATTTCTGAATAAATTATACTTATAGGAGAACAAATCTCTTTGATATAGGTTTATCCAAATTCCGACCCATTTGGACTCATAAATGTATTCAAAGTAGAGCTATGTTCAGACAGTTTTCCTGGTCTGTTTTGAGACCCCATGACTGTGTTTTGGCCATAACTTGGCCATCACTCATCGGAATTGAGTGATTCAAATTTTGGAATACACTAGACTTATAGGGAAACATATTTTCTTGAAATAGGGCTATCCAAATTCCGATCTCTTTGGACTCATGAATGCATTCAAAGGGGAGCTATGTTAAGACAGCTTGGTTCCTGCTTTCAAACCGAGTAGTCCAAGGTTGCTTAGACATATCTGGAAGGCCTTGATCCGATTTGGGTGATTCCAGTTGGAGAAGAACCCTAAGAACCATAAACGAAAATGAGTACAAAGAACCAGTGTCAAAGTATGGATTAAGACCTCTGAAATCGGGTATCACAGACTGCTCTAACAGCGTGAGTAACCGAATTTCGCTTTTGAAATGAAAAAGGCCATAACTTCTTCGCCGAACTCCGTTTCGGGTGTTCTTAGACTCTATGGAAATCCCATTGAGTCAAGAACATAGATATATTCCTGTGGAGGGTAATTGGTTTTACAACCTTGCTGAAAGTTGGTGTTTGTACCAAGTGTGCAAGTGGGACATAGGGGTCATTTTCTGTTTTGTTTGTCTCCAACTTCGGACGACCATATCTTTCGCGTACGAACTCTGTTTGGGGTCTTCTTAGACTCTATGGAAATCCCATTGAGTCAAGATTCTTTCCATGTGCCTGTGGAAGGCAGTGGGTGTCCACAACCATTCTGAAAATCTATGTTTTTCACCAAGTGTGCAAGCTATTTGGTTGTGTTGATGTGAATAGTCGGGTTTTGACAAGACCATTACATGGCATGCTGTAGGCTATTGTATTGGGTATGAATTTCCATGAGTTAGCCTAAGGAAGGCTATATGACATTACTTGTTTAGTCATGTATTGATGAATGCTAATATGCATGATACTACGATATCTATAAAGATTGGCATGAAATGTATGAAACTTATATGCTTGTGATATATGTTGCATGGTACTTGATATGAAGTATGATTGAGTAGAATGTTCTATATAGTGTGCATCATGCATGTAACATGAGAATATGCAATGGCATTAGCATTGCATATGCACAGGGACATCGCATTATATTGGGTGTGTGTGCATGGGTGTGGTCACCCATCATCATTGTTGATGAATGGGTAGTGAGCTCGTACTTTGGACGATGTCCAATAAATGTCTCACGATTTTAAAACATAAAAAGAAATATACATAAGATGTGTTGGGCGGAGCTAGAAGGGGACCATCAACCCCTCGTGAAAAGCCCCTGGAACATGTGGGTAAGACCCGCTGCAGATCCGAAAAGCTATGTAAGGGCGAAGAGACCTCATTGTAGGAGACCTTAAAAGTTCTGTCAGTTTAAAGAAGACACACACCTGGCCATGTTTATCACATGTACTTTTAGTCAGGTGGATAGAGCCTGATCGACTCGGATTTGTTGCCCATTGGCACTTGCATTAGTAATCGCAGCCTTATGGATTCACTCAATACATGGGTCATTGGTAATACCATGGATTCGCTTTCACACTTGGCATATGACAGTGCGAGGAGTCAAGAATGACTCGGATATGGGCATGAAGACATTCCACGCATGACATGCAACATTCATGTGGTATGATTTTCACTTGGATGTATTGATCAAGTTCGATCATCAGATGAGCACTTAGCGGGAAGTAACCCTTATAAGAAAATATCACTACTAGGGCTTTGCTCATCCGCCACCTCCCCTTTCGTGTACAAGTCAGTGGGTGTGCAAATTGACCCGCATTCGGGACCGCACATATGAAGAAAGTCGGATGTGGCTTTGGACCATATTTTGTATATGTATATTAGAACAATTAGTTTTAATATATAATTTTGTATAAAAGGGTATAATTGAACTCTTGCAAACATATCACTACATAGTTGCATGTATAGTATTTAGGGTATGGTTGAATGGGACCGAGTGGTCGCTATGACTCATGAATGACCCTGTGGTATATCGGGAGTCTTCTGATGTGGGTCATGTGATGTATCATATACAAGTTGTATTTTGATAGAGCTTCCCGCATGTAGGAGACTCGTCTCGACATTTTTTTTTAAATTATGGATCCCGATCAATGGGACATGATGATAAGGCCTGTTATAACCATGTGCTCCGCAGTTGATCTGTTTCAATGGGACCCCTGGATAGGGTGTCACAGCTGGGTATTAGAGCCAGCATACGATTATCTAAGGCTTGAGGTACATGGGCGCAGCTTCACTATTGCGGTGAAATTTCGATACTAGCCATAGTTTTCGGGTGTTGCTTTCTAGGTTCATGATTACCTAATGCTTGGTGTATTTGATCAGATGTCACAACGTGGTATTAAGGCATAGGTATGTGATTACCTGTGTGACTAGATGGGTAATGGGGTTTAGACCATTGCATTCATCTTCAGGTGATTCATGTTGTGCCAGCACATGTATTTTGCGTGGATTATGTTTTACAATCAAGGTGAATTATATACATGTAGAATGTATTTAGTAGAAAAGACTTAACACCAGTGTTAGAAACATAACCTTAAGAGTTCTAAATGGATGAACGAAATAGTTCGTGATGTTGATGTCTATTAGTGGTTGGCATGTGTACCGGCTAAATGTATTAAATGAGAAAATCTCGATATGGGCTTCGAGAGGTTGAAACCTGCTCGCGAAGGTGAAATTCTCCTCTAGGAACAAGGGGCGAAAGGCCGATCGATATAGCTCTGGATTGTGGAGTTAGAGATCTCCTCGAGATTCTACTCACCGTGGGACATAAGGGTCATGGACATGTTCGAGTTTGATGTCATCCTCTTGACGGGATCAAGTTGACTGAACACCCAGTCGTCATTGACAATGATCGTAGGAGAGTTACCGCCACGATAGACAAGAATTTGCAGCAGTGTTTCGTGGGGATAAGCATGATGCTTTACCCCATACTTTATACGACTTCAGGTGTCATGGACAATTGATGGTTGGCTAGCAAGCTTACCCTGGAGGACGAGGTGAGACAGATTCGGGGTCTACCTCGTGTGGTTTCTCAGTGTGAGTACGAGATGTCTTCCGATGAACTACCGGGATTACCTCCGCACAGGGATGTAGCCTTTGTTATTGAGTTACACCTTAGTACGTTGCCCATTTCTATGACTCCACATAGGATGACGCTAGTTGAGTTGCAGGAGCTCAAGGTCTAGATATAGAATTTATTGGACAGGGGTTACATTAGACCGAGTACTTCACCTTGGGGCGCTCCGGTTCTATTTGCGAAAAAGAAGGATAAGACCCTTCGCCTGTGTATAGACTACCAACAGTTGAATAGGGTTACGTATCATGAACTCCAGATTCATTATCGAGGATCGAAGGATTTATTTGATCACCGCGAGGGCTTAAGTCTATTCTAAGATGGGACTTCCATACCCCATATCACGCTTGAGAGTTAGAGAGGCAGATATCCCTAAGACAGTGTTTAGTACATGGTATGGGCATTTTAAGTTTACAGTGATGCCTTTCGATTGGATGAATGCAATTCGCCAGATTCATGGATCTCATGCATGTGGTGTTCCACTCTATCTGTGACTGGGCCAGAGGCTATTATGACATCTTGATCTATCATTTGAGGATTATTTTCTAGGTTTTGCGAGAACATCAGTTGTACGCCAAATTCAACAAGTGTGAATTTTGGCTAACAAAGGTGAGATTTTTGGGACACGTAGTATCGGCTTCAGGTGTCTCAATGGACTCGGAGAAGGTCGAGACAATTATGAGTTGGGAGAGACCAAAGCCTTCCGCTTCGAGATACGCAGCTTGGGACTCGTCAGGGTACCACAGAGGTTCATCGAGAGGATTTCTCCGCAGCAAGACCTATGACTAGATTGACCTGCATGGGATCAAGTTTGAGTGGGATGACCTGTGGTGAGAAGGCATTCCAGAATTAAAAGAGGCTTACTACCCTATTCTCCGATAGTCCCGGATGTGACAGGTACATAAGTGTATCAGGATGCTCAAGGACCTGACCGATGTGTTCTGATGCAGTTCGGGAGAGTTGTAGCTTGTGATTCACGATAGTTGAAGAACCACGAGAGAAATTACCAGACACATGACATGGAGTTGGCAGCTATAGTCTTCGCCTTGAAGATATGGCGCCACTATTTATATGGTAGAGCAGTCAGCTATTTCGTAATTTCACAAAAGTCTCAAGTATATCTACACAATCTAGACCTCAACATGAGGCAACACATGTGGATGGAGTTTCTAGAGGATTATGACTTCACTTTGCATTACCATCTCGGTAAGGCAAATGGTGGCTGATACGCCACTAAGTCACTGGGAGTACTGCTAGTGTACTTTCCCGAGAGTGGCTGACGCTGAGATCACAAGTGGCCCGCTTACAATACAAAGGAATGTATTCGGGTGCTTTTAGAGTTTAGTGGCTACGCCTTCCCTACTGAATAGAGTGATTGAGTCCTAAGGGTAGGACGTTGAGATAATGTTGACAGATCCAGTATTGTGCTAGTACAGTGACAAGGGCTCAAATTCTTAATGACCTGATGATAGTCTTCTGTGATAGGGGACTCGATCGTGGTTCCCACTGAAAGCAAGTCGAAAAGAGAGATTCTTCGGGGAATTCCATTGTTCTTGTTTTGTAGTGCATCCAGGTGGTACGAAAATGTATCATGATCTTCATCACCAAGACATCGAGCGGATGAAGAGACACGGTCAGATTTCGTTTCTCGACGATGTCTCACGCGGTCAACAGATAAGTGTCGAGCATCGAGTACGCCAGGCTACCTACCTAATTGGGAGGTATCGTAGTGGAATGAGCATAACACGATGGATTTTGTGACCACTTGCCACAAACATCGCTGCTACGATGCGGTGGTGATGGCGGACCCATTTTACTAAGCTCAAGACATTTTCTGGTCATGGATGACCTTCACACGAGGAATTCTACAAGTCATACACAAGAGATCGTACAATCGTACGGAGCCGCCCATAGTATCGAATCGATCCTGTGTTTACAAGCTCACCTGAAGAGTTTCCCAGAGAGCCATGGGGACACAATATGATGAGCACGCTTCATCCACGTATCGATGGTCACCAAAAGAGGACTATACTGTGTAGCCGAGGACATGTCGAGAGCATGCGTCCCGGATCTCAAGGGTACCGGGAGGAGCATTTTCCCCTCGTCGAGTTTGCCTATAAAAAGTTATCGTGTGAGTATACAGAGATGGCGCCCTATGAGGCACACAGGCGGGGAGGCCATGTCGATCTCCTGCTTGTTGACCGAGGTAGAAGCGAGCTCCACCACTAGTCCGGAAGCCGATTAGAGTCACTCTCGAGAAGGCGTGGATTTGACATGGCGCTTTCATGGCTAGCTCAACCAAGATAAGAGTTACACTCACACACCATTACTCTTACCTTTAGAGTTTGAGGTGGAGATCGTTCCTCTTAAAGGTTATGCCTAAGAGAGAGTGATCAGGTTTGGCAAATCCGGGGAAAGCCATCGCCTAGATATATCAGCCCTTCGAGGTACCCGAGAGGGTGGGTATAGTTGCTTTCAACGGCTATACTCACCGCCGAAGTTTATCGAAAGTGTTCATGACATATTCCATGTCTCCATGCCGGAATACACCCATATCCGACCATGTAAAGGATCGCGAGCTCTGTTTGCTGATACGCACGACCTATGAGCACCAGCACGCATCATGGATACCGAGACCGTGTTTTCATGGATGCAAGACTGTGAGGCTAGTGAAGGAAGTCACCATCCTTCATCCATGAATAAGAGAGGCAAATAGCGGGAGCGTGCGGAGGACACCGATGCGCACTCCGTATATCCCTTCTATTTGAGGATGAAGGCAATGCTCTTAGTAATTTGGTAGCATTCACGATCGTTGCATATGCATGTGATTGCATATGGTCATGGGTAGGAATTTTGATCTAAATTCTTTTAAGTGAGGAGAATTTAAGACCCAGGAAAAAAACTTCTTAGAAATTTGAATTCGGGCAAAATGGTAATTTTTTCTAATTTTCTAGATCTCGATGACTTAAATGGACTTCACCATTGAATCGCCTCGTGAAATCTAATCACCCAGTGGAATTTCACACTTTCTCGAGATAGTCGATTTTTTACGACTTCGAGGCGACTGTGCAAAGTATGGACCCCTAAACGAGATTTTGGAAAAAAACCTTGAAAAATGTCAAATATTTAATGAATTTCTATTTAATATAGATGGAAATGAAACCATGATGAAATAAATTGTTTCTTGTGGCGAACCCGAACTCGAAGAAGTGTGACACGTGGGCGCGACGCGACAATGCACCCACACTATAAATAGCTTGCAACATCTACCATGCCAAAAGGAGCTCATTGGGTCTAAGAGAAAAACGTGGAGAGAGAGAGAGAGAGAGAGAGAGAGAGATAGAGAGAGAGGAAAGAAAAGTAACCTTTCTCCGGCGATTTCACGGGGTTTTGTTGGTCGGAACTCGACAGGCCGAGAGTTAAAGTCGCTCTAAGCGACGAGAGCTACGCGTGGGTATTGGAATCACAAGATTTTGCCAAACTCCAAGAGGTAGGTCTTCTCCTACCTTGGTTATTTTCTACCCTAAGGGTTGTGTGGTGATGTCTTACCCCAAGGGAGGTGTTTGGTTGCATTTTGAACCAAGAGAAGTTACCCTATTTTGATCATACGCATTGGTCAGACTTTAGAACTGGTTTTTGGGTGGGAAATAAAGGGAATTTTGTAGTAAGTCCTTTAGGTAAATTGTAGCCACATCAGTGAACTTGATGGTAGGCTTTTTAATTTCTCAATTTGGACCTCTATAGCTCAAGTTATGGTCCGTTTACCTTGAACGGTCTAAATGGAAAGGCTACCGGCTAGGAGTCAGCCGGGTGGCTAGGGGTTAGTCAGGCCTACTAGGTCAAGGTCAGTCGGGCCGGCTAGTTTAGGTCCAATCGGGCTGGCTAGGTCAAGGCCAATCGGGCCGGTTAGGGTTGGCCGGTTAGGGCTTGCCGGTTAGGATTGGCTAGTCATGTGAGACCTCCAACTTCAGAAGGTCATAACTTCTTCGTTCAAAATTTGTTTTAGGTGTTCCTGGACTCTATGGAAAGCCCATTGAGTCAAAATTCCATCCGTATGCCTTTGAAGGGCAGTGGATGTTGGAGCTGGCTTTGAAAAGGAGATCGGTGCCTGCAGGCTGGCCTGCCGGGTCGCTCATTCATATGTGACCTCCAACTTCGGAAGGTCATGACTTCTTCATCTGAACTTCGTTTTAGGTGTTGTTAGACTCTTTGGAAAGCACATTGAGTCAAGATTCCAGCCGTATGATTGTGGAGGGAAGTGGGTACTGGAGCTGGCCGGAAAGGGGAGATCGGGTAGGTAGGGTAGGCTGGCCGGGTAGTGCTGCCTATTCATGTGTGACCTTTAACTTCGGAAGGTCATAACTTTTCTATTCGAACTCAAGTTTCGTATTATTAGGAATCTACTAAAGCCCATTGAGTAAAGATTCCATCCATATTCCCGTGAGGGCAAAGGGGTATTGAGCTTTTGCCGGGAAAGGGGATAGCTGGAGCTGTGCCCGGGTAGGCTGGCCGGCAGTGGCTAATGGCCCATGTGTGACCTCCAACTCTAAGGCCATAACTTCTTCGTCCGGTTAGTTTTATTAGACTCCTATGGAAAGCCCATTGAGTCAAGATTTCAGCCATATTCTGTAGAGGGTAAGGGCATCGAGCTGGCCGGAGTGGGAGGTCGGGGTAGGGCTGCCTACCATATGTGGACCGCCAACTTCAAAGGTCATAACTTCTTCGTCTCGAACTCGCTTTCTGCAAACCCTGACTCTATATAGAAAACCATTAAGTCAAGATTCCAGCCATGTTACTGTGGAGGATAGTGGGTGACTGTAACCATGCTGAAACCTATGTTTTTCACTAAGTGTGCAAGTTGCTTAGTTGTGTCGACGTAAATAGCCAGGTTTTGACATGACCATTGCATGGCATGTTGTAGGCATTTTATTGGATATGAATTTCCATGTGTTAGCCTAAGGAAGGTTGTATGACATCATTTGTTTAGTCATGGGTCAAGGAAGCGTAAAATGAATGGCATGAGAATGGTTTTGGGAGGTGTGAGGCCGGGAATGGCTAGGCATCTCGGTCCCAAAGAAAGGGGATAGAATGTGCGGATGGGATCCGCCTGACAGCCACGATTCTGTGGTGGGACTACCTTGTGCAGTCCAGGATTTGTTGATGGACTGAAATTGTCCACGTGTTTTATTAGCATTTTATTGCTTAAATTGAATAGCATGTGTTATTTGTGAAGAATGAGAATTGTTAATGCATGCTAATTGATGTGTTAACATGAATTGGTTTGGAATTATATGAAATATAATCGTGTATTATTTCATTAAAACTGATATATGAATTGGCATCATTGCATTCAAGTGCACGGCTACATCGCGTTGAGTTGGGTATGGGTGCACGATATGGTTGTTCACCAACCTTGGTAAATGTGTGATGAGATTGTATTGGAACGGAATCCAATAAAAGACCTACTGCTCGTATTATAAGGCGTGCCGTAAGCTAAGTGAATGGAAGCGGGGTCTAATCCCCACAGGTCAAAGGCTTGAAATTTGGGTGTAAGAGACCCGCGGAGATATCCGAAAGTTCAGTATGGGTGTAAGAGACCCGTGGCGAGTGCCAAAAGTTCTCAGACGGTAAGAGACCCGCTGCACATCCCGAAAAGTTCTGTGGGTGTAAGAGACCACAATCCAAAAAGCTCGTTGTCTAAAAAATAATACACACCATTATGGTTATCAAGCATGAAGTTCGAAAGCCAGGTGATGTGAGCCTGATCACTCGTGATTAGTTGCCCATCGGGCATCGCATCGGGTCCTCGGTGAGTTTATAGCTTAGCAAACGTGTTTTCGCACTACCAAGGATCGATTCCTCACACTCGCATGTGCATGTGCGAGGAGCCTGCGAGCGACTCCAGATACGGGCACCACGACATTTCGCGCATGACATACAACATTCATGTGCACGCTCTTCACTCGATGTACGTATGGCTTGGACACGCACGAGCACTTAGGTGAGTAACCTATGGTGAGTTTATCACTACAAATTTTCGTCACCTCGTCAGTGGGACCTCTTCGTGCACGAGTGTACTCGCGCCCTTAAAGGCCTGATTATGAAGCGCCGATCGTGGCCTTGATTCATGTTTGTATATTAAAACGAATCAGTTTTAATATATATTTTGTATTAAGAGTGGTGTAATAAATCCCCTCACCTATAGAAATGTGTGGTTTTGTAGTCGCAGATGGATTCAGTATGATGATTTAGCCCACTGGGTCATCTTACTTCATGTACGGGTCTCAAGGAAATGAGACACAATGTGCTCAAGTGGTGACTGCGGGCCACCAGACCCCGTCTGAAGGCCACAAAGAATGGCGCAGCTTTACACGCGCCGATGCTTATTTCGCTGATGGTTGCTGGACGAATGGTGATGCCAAACAATTAGCGATTAGTACTGGGGCAGAGTCCCATTTCGTTCACTAATGCCTTAGATATTAATCAAAACAACTGAGTAGTGTATTTTATCGATACCAAAGATCATATTCCAAAAGATGGCTGTATAATAAATTTACTCATTATTATTATTTTTCTTTTATTACACATATAGTCATGATTCTCATCTCAATATCGAAGAACAATGTAACTTTTTCGTGGCTTATGCTACAGCAATGCAAATTGGGGATAAGACTGGAAGGTTACTAAAATATGATCCAAGGACAAAAAAAGTGATGATGTTGCTAAGAGGCTTATCGTTTTCAAATGGGGTTGCATTAAACAAAGATAATGATTTTGTTTTAGTTACTGAAACCACTGTTACCATAGTCACAAGATATTGGTTTCGAGATGAAAAATCTCAATCCAATGACACTTTTACACAACTTGCTGGAAGTCTGAATAATATTCAAAGAAACACTCGTGGGGAGTTTTGGGTTGCACAAAATAATTGTGGAATACTAGAGCTCAAAGTCAAGCTGATAAAACTTAACGAACAACGAAAGATAGTGGAAGAACTTAGTCAAGATGTTGGTCCGATCAGTGAAGTTCAAGAGAAAGATAATAATTTATGGTTAGGTACTGTGATTTATTCATATGTAGGTTTATTGAATTAGAATGTTTTTAGTAATTATCATTATTTTACATGTAAATTTTGGAAATTTAAAATTTCGCTCGCTTATTTGTCACAAAAATACTATCATTTATTTTTTATTTTATTGATTAAGGAGAGGAGTTTCCTATTTTCAAACTCAAGTATTTTAATATTTTTCTTTCAAAAAATTAAAGTAAAAAAAAAATAGTTTAAAATTCAAGTAATTTCTAAACAATTCTTAACTTAAAACTAATTCTTTAATTCTTATTTAAAGTGTTAATATTATTTAATATAATTATGTGGGATAATTTATTCTAAATTATTATGTGTGTGTATATATATATATATATATATATATATATATATATATAATCGAAGAAAGGAATGAGGACATAGCGAGAGAGTCTCGATTCGCTGCTCTACATTTTGTGAAAGTGGAATAATAAAGGTCGTAGTACCCGTACTGGAATGGAAGCTCAGAAACTATTGGTTATGTTTCAGGAAAGATCCGACGTAGTTTTGTATGGATATTACCAAGAGATATAGTCAAAATTGAAGTAAGTCGTTATGATTCAACCAAAGGGCGTATAACAACCAAAGGTCGTATAATTTATAGAATCCGAAACAAGGACTAATACTGCGGAGTTTTTTTCTCAACTTCAACATTCCTTTCACGAGATACACCGGGGTTCAAAATTTCAAGAAACTAGCTCCCTTTCCGACGGGGGCTCACTTGCCACAAGTACTACGACATGGCTAGAGGAAACTCCAGCTATTCTCGATCGACGGTGGCTTCATACCCTGTAGCTAAAATAGGTATGAGAATCCAAAGCCTCCTGAAATGTCAGGACTGGAACACAAAAACGTGATAAATCGATTTTTTTGCTTAGCTTCATATAAAGTGGTTAAGGCCTTACTCAATTACTGAAAAAATTAGTTTTTTACAGTAATTGCGGCCTTGAGGGAGGTGGAAAAGGTAGAAAAATTCATAAAAAATTTTCTACTTAGTCTCCCCCCTATCTCGTGCCCCCCTTCTCCCACCCTTTTTGAGTACGGGAAAGGGGGACGGATACGAGGGGAGAGCTTTTTGACAAGCAAGTAGAGAATATATATATATATATATTAGGTGAAAATTTTCAATAACAATTGAAGCAGCCGTACAGCATAAAATTTATATAAATAATTAAAACAAATCAAGTACAAAAGTCAAGAAATTTATAAATTTAAGAAGAAATTAATTATTTTATATATATATATATATATATATATATATAGATAGATAGATAGATAAAAGGGAAATGTCATTAAAAATAAAAGCAAGCCAATGACTTCTACCCATATTAGCGGGTTGGCTATGTTTCTTGGAGTCGAGTGTCCTTACATATCTCTAGGAGTCAAATTCTTTTATATCCAAAATCTAAGATTCATGGAATTAGATAGCATGGAATAAGGAAAAACCAAATTAGAAACCAATCAAATTAAAAGAATGTTGCAAGGAATTTCCTTTAATTTATTTTTTATCTTTTTTTTCTTATCCATTAATCTTCTTAAACTCTCCCTTTTTTCAACGTAATAATTTCAAATGTACTCATAATTTCTAAAGAAATTGTAAGCATTCGCACCATATTTCAACTTACGAACTTAAATCTTGTTCTTCTTCCAACTATTATATCATTCTTCGATCTATTTGAACTTGGACATCTTCATTCTTATTCTCCTTAAACCAATCTTAGCATCCATGGGCTTAAATTAGGGATACAATTTCCTCCATTACCCGATTCGAATGAAGGAGGGTATGAAGAAACATTTTAGACCAAATTCAATATGAGGGGTAATCGAGTACAAAGATATTCGGATTCAGGGATGGGGATGGATCTAAGTATATCCTACTCCATCCTCGAATTCGAATACCCGATTAAATATATAATATATAAATATAATATATTTTTATTTATTTGTTTATTTATATTTTTATTCGTTGTATAATATTTGATTTGTGTTTAGCATTTTTATTGGCTTTATAAAATTACATCACAATAATTATTATTAATATTATATTAAATTATTTTTTAATATCTGCTGGCTTTTCTAAAACAATTAATTTCACATATCAGACAGGTATTAGGATAGATATGGGTACCCGATCCTCCAATGGATGGACGAGATAAAAATTTAAATGTGACAAGGACGTGAGATGGGGATATAAATAATAAATGGAGACGGGATTGGGAACTAATTTAAATCTCGCCAACCAATTTCGTGATCGCCTCCCAATCCTGTGGGGGTCTTTTTTCCCACTATACCAAGTTTGTCGAGACAAATACCTTCCTCGCTGCGGTGCGCCGAGCCTTGTCGCAGCCCCGGCCAAGTCTCGTACCGCGCGCATGCCAAATTTCCTCTCTATCGCGACGCAACACACAACACCACATCACGCGACAGGCGCTCTATCGCATGCGGAACCGCCCTCGGTCATGACGCAAGGTTCGTTTCACCGGCCGCGACATAGAATCCTATGTCGCGACATGGGAGACCCCATGTCTTGAACTTTCGTCACAAATCTGAGGGTTCACCCGGCAAGTAATAAAGCTTAGGGCACCCGCTGGCACAGCTCACCCTCTGTCACGACATAAACTCTGCCCTTGGTTCTAAACTCTACCACGCACGAGAAAATACCTCGTCATGACCTAAAACTGCCTAGCTAAACTCCTATCGCGACATAAAACCCCTGTTTCCGCGCCAAACTCGCCGCGTGACACAAAATACCTATCGCGACATAAATTCTCTTCACTCGCCAACTTTGTCGCTGACATAAAACTTCGGCTCCTCAATTTAAACTCTATCGCAAAGATAAAACACTTTATCGCAACATAAAATCCCCACCTGGGTGCCAAACTTGGCGCAACGTGTGCTCGACTTCATGTAATCATCTCATCACAACATGGAAACCTCTCAACATGCACATCATCACGACGTAGAAACAAAAGCACTCGTCACACACGACTTAAACTCATTCCGACCAGAGACTCTATCGCAACCTAAGACTCGCTTCAAACCTACACAGCCTTTTCGCATTTCCGCACCTCCACTTCTTCCCAAGACACTCTAAATTATCACAATGGCCTCAACATAATAAAGGCAACATAAAATATGAAAACCTATCAAACTCCAGATAAATAATTCAAAAATGAGTTTTCTATAGCTCTTCTTTACATAACAAAAACTCGGATAACCGCCTTAATTTTACAAATGGTATCAGTTTTTCATAATTTTAAGCATTCTTCACATTAAGGCTCGTGATGAGTTCCATCTCTCCCACAAGCCTCCAAAGACCTGAAAATTTCCCAACCCGGTGAGCAATGCCCAGTAGAAAATACCACCTATAAGGGCTACTCCCCACCTAAGTGCACATGCGATGTCACACCACACATTCAAGTAAAAACATGTGCATTCCTACTCAAATGTCTACATGTCATCAATGAGAATGTGACTCACTCTATCCCATGTCCCAGTCCATCGACTTCACACATGCTATATGTTGAGTGTGGAAAACCAAAACCGCTATTATGTTCCAATTTATGGCAATTTTTTTTCAAAACAAAAAAAGCTTTTGTTTTATAAATCAAAATCTATCGAACGGTTCCCACATCAACTCGCATTTCTCAAGTTCCGTGTTTATGCACTAAGGGCCACTCTGATTTTCAGTTTATTAATCGTGAAGACGCCGCACACATTTCCAACATTTTTATGGTCTTTCACCGTCGATGATCATGTCTAACCGCGAATGCCTAGTCTTTCACCCTAGGAAGGGGGGGGGGGGATCTACCCCAACTTGCTATGCCCAACACACATATTTTCCATTTTTAAAACCGCGAGACTCATTTTGGACGTTGTCCCATGTTACCAAGCCCACCATCGAACACCAAACACAGTGTCGATCTCTACTATGCACTCACACCCATGTCGCGGTGATGTCCTAAATAAGATAATACCACACGCTCTTTCACGTTACATGCATGATGAGTTACATGCAACATTTATGATTCATGGATAATCATATTTACAAAGATACAATTCTATAATCCATAATACAACCCATGTAAATACATCGATTTCAAAGATATATCCACATGATTTTTCACACACTTGCATGTCATTCAATCAAGCAATAACACACAAAAACTCGGATCCTCATGTTCGTACTAAGAACAATACCACACCAACGTGTCAATCCATATCCGCGATCGATAATATCAACAAAATCATCATACTTGCACGTATTTTCAAAGAAGTACAACTCGCCCAAAATTTCGCTCGGTGAACGAATGACCGCTGGCAAAACTGTCCTAATTCACCAACAAATATCATGCATGTTCTTAATTAGCCCCACTGCTGTGGCTCCACCTCATACGGTTACTCCATCACTTTAGCAAGGACTAACCAGAATAGAAAGAAACCCCACCTCTGGAGCTAATGTCCCTGATCTTGGCACCACCCAAGCCCCTCATTGCGTGAGAAGAACTTTTCCTTGTCTTTACGAGTTTTGATCAAGCCGTTTGCTCTGGAGATATATGAAGTGTCTCCGATCGCTCCTTCATTCCTCTCCCCCTTTCTTTTCCCTCTTTCCTTTTCCTTTTCTTTTCCTTTTCTTTTCCATCTTTTCCTTCATCTATTCTTATCCACTACTTGATCTTTCTTTAGGGGTGTGACACATGGCTCCCATGTGTCCCCTTGCTTGCTCAGATAAGTGTCATCTATGACACCTAAACCACTCATTATCTTTCATCCATCCTTATTCACTCCCCACTTGATCTTTTCAAGACCACACATGGTCTCACCATGTGGCAATTTTCCACATGTCCCTATTTTAAGTCATGATGACATGTGGTGCTGTGCCACACGTTGTCATGCCATTTACCCGTCTTGTCTTGAATTATGTGAAATTTCAACCTGCCTGTGATTCAACGCACCATTGCACAGACCAAACTCCACTTGGTATCTAACTTATCGCGAGGTATGTTCCTCACACTGTGAGGTATAGGAATTTCCAGATTTCCCTTAGACTATAGCAGCAAATTACCAATTTGCATTTTGCGTAAAAAATTGAATTTTTCCTGGGTTTTACTGAATCTATCATTACTCCTAATTTAAATCCTAAATTAAATTTCTTTAGAACCACTGGTTGTTTGTTATCAACTTTGTCTCCCATTTCTGTATCTTACAAGCATCATTTTTGTCTTTGAATCGTGGCTCATAATAAGTCAATATGGCTAGAGAAAATAATCCGTAGTTTTAACATTCTTCATGACAAGATGGATCTTTATGGGCCAAAGACCTATTCCTCCGCTTCATGTCGTCAGAAACTCCCACTTTGGCGAGCGGAGTAGTGTGCACCACCGCCTCAACCTAAGCGTAGAGTTCGAGTTGCATTCTGCAATAATCTGGCGACTTGACCTAAATCTAAGATGAACTCAAAGTTGCTTCATTTGAAATCAGATATGCCCGGTTTGACAAACCTTTAAGGTCTTGAATGTGTCTAGTTCGTCCCATGAGTTCTTACGCCTGCCTATAGCCCAAGCGTTGATCATCACCCTTGATCTTGCCCGAATGTGGTATCCGGCGATTTCTGGCTCTCCTCAGAAGACCCGAGAAAACTCCACCTCTCTAAAAGAAAATCGTAATTTCGATCAAAATCCATAATTTTTTCTAGATCTCGGATGATGAAACGATTTCACCGATGGAATCGTCTCGCGAAATCTAACTAACACGTCGAATTTCGTCGAATTCCGAGACAATCGGAATTTGCACGTTTTTCGAGGCACTGAGTATCGGGTGTCGTAAAACTATATTTGATATGACGAAAGTCACATATAACATATACTCATATGACACAAGTTGCATGAGTAGAGAAATGATGAGAACGGACGGCCGAGATAGTGCAAAATGTCGAAAATCCAAAGCTTAGGGACATAGATGTCATTAATGGAATAGTTAAATGATAATAAGGTTGAAATAGGGAATAGTGTCATCTCTTACATTCAAAAAGGAAGTGAAAAACGTGAAAATGGGAAAAAATACAGAAGCTTTGATTTTTAGTTTTTGTTTTAGAGAGACTTCTGTGATTTACTACATCCGACCATCGAAATTCTTCTGAGCAAGAAGGAAAGTCGTTCAGATCAAGGCTCACGCAGGTCTGCTTTGAGAGTTTTCGACAAACTCTCGAGAGGTAGGGTTTTATCCACTTGGAGTTTCTACTCTTTAATTTAAGAGCTATACTTTTGAGTTGATCGAGGCCGTGAGTGTCGTTTGATCTGTCTCCCAAAACTGGGACCAAATTATTGGAATTCTTTCGAGATGTTCGTATAGTCCGTATCGGGCCAGGCTGTTTTGGGTGTTTGTGTTGTAATTTGTGAAACAAATTGTATTATGATGTGTATGAGGCCGGAAATGGCTATGAAATTCGGGTTCACAAAGTGGAATCGATATTGGTGATTGGCCGTGAACAGTAACCCGAGGGTTTCACTGTTCATGTGAATAGTGTTCACAAAATATTTTTGTGAAATAATGTGTTTGGTTGAGTAATTTAAATCGAATTGCTCGTGTATGTAAATTAGCCCATGTGAGCTAATTTTTAAGGAATTGGACGTTAAATCGCATAACATGCTTTACATGATTTAAATTATGTAAATATATACCATGAAATATTTGCATGTGTTATATGAATTTGTGTTGAAATGGCATATCGTACTTCATATAATCAAGTAGCCTAGAAATTAGTGAGTGCATGACATGAAAAATTGAAAGAAAAAATGAAAACGTTTTTTAAAGGAATTTCACAGATGAATTTCCTGAGAATAGTGGTTGGGAGACTCGGCCCAATGTATCATTTCGGATGAGGACCATGACTGTTTCGGAAGGTTCTCCAACACATTCGCCTCAGAGGGTAGTCCATATTTTTACCGACACTTCGGTAGTGTATTTTCGAAAACAACAAGTTTTGTTTTGAAAACGATATTTTTCTCATACATGGCTTAGGCAAGTGTGAGTGCAGCCTGGTGAGGACTCCTGAAACGGGTTGGTCATTTAGACATTCAAGTAGGGATCACGAATTTTCTCGAATGTGTGTTTACTTTAGAGCATTGTATATGCACTTAGGTAGTAACCCATTTAGGGTGATTCCACTACTAGGCGATAGCTCAACTCGCCGAGAACATATTTTCGTGCATGTGGAGTGTTCGAGGACTACTTCATCTTAGGTCGATTTTCAAGAAAGCCTAAGTTATGCTTTGATGGGTTTTGTATGATGTATACATGTATTAGAATTTGCTTTTAATTTTAACACACGTTGTATAAGAGTTACGCCAATCCTTTGAGCTATAGTATATTTTGGTTAGATATGTTGTTGTGAGTATTAATGCTAGGCCTAAGTGGTCATTTACTCATTATAGTTGTATATGAGACCTCGTGTGGTCATTGTCATGTTTGGGGACAAAGTTGTACTCAAGGGTAGAGCTCCCCGCATAGAGACTCTTCCGATTTTTGTGAGTGGCGCTGGGTTACCCTAAGATCCACGAGTATTCCGCGTGTGGTCGACTAAGTTGTCAATCCAGACACCCTCGATTGGGGCGTCACATCCCTGCGGGCATCACGGAGGAGCAATGACTTTATTTATCATTGGTTCGATGTGGGATCGTATCATTCCATACCTCTTGAGAAACCGAACATTCACTATGGGTGGCTCACACTTTGAATAACATTCACTTCAGACCCACCTTTGAGACACTGGGTAGCCTTTTCTAGGTAGTCGTCTCTCATTACGTACCGACTCTCAGTGAAAGCATCAATGATAGGACCTCAAGCCTAATCGGAGAGCCCAACCCAAAAGACGGGCCTGATTGGTGGAAGAACCTCTCAAGCTTAAGTACCACTTCACATTCTTGTGTAGAACCGATTTGGGATCGTATCAGTTTATTAACTCATCAAATAATTTATTAACAATAAGTTCTATAATTTTATTTTAAAAATCTTATATATTTACGTATTTCACAGATAATAATAGATTTCATATTTAACAATTATATTTTAGAATAAATTGTTATTGTAAATAAAAATTTATGTTTATTGGAAAAAGAAATAAAACTCGATGAATTAAGAGTTATAATTTTAGATTCACTTCGACCTGAACATATAATTGAGAAACAATTGTAGCTCTTCACTTTAACATTGTCTTGTCCTATAAAAAACAAAAAAAGAATTTCTACTACCTTTCAAGTCAATTTATATTCAAATTAAGCTGATCAAACCACTTATCTACAGAATTGTTAAATAGTTGATGAAGAGATGAAAGGGTTTAAGATAGAAACTAAAAAGGTGTGATATTAAAAGCGTTGAGAAATTTTTGAGATCTACGATATCATTCGACAATGACGATTAATGAAGAAGAATTTCTATAATACTTTTTTCTATAATAAATTTCTTATTTGATACAAACCTTTCTCCTTGATATAAAAACTCTAGTAAGGCAAAAGAATATACTGAGCTTTTGGAAACAAACGCTTATTTCATTTGTTAGTGAAATATGCTCCATCAAATTTTGGGTAAATGAAAAGGAGAGTAAATATATATCCATATGAGTCCAATTTGAATGTTGTTTTTTTTTTCTTTGTCTCAATAGTGGATATTGTAGATGGAAATTCATTTATGAATAACTTTATTAGATTTTTTTTTTTTTTTTGTTAGACAATGTGGTGTCTTGAGTGGGTGCATACAGATTGCCTTTAAGCCATACTATTTTCGAATATGTTATATGTTCATCAAATTCACAATATTTTTCTGGTTCGACTTATATAGTGATTTTACTTTATGCCTTCAATAATCGACATTGAAGTTTTATGACAACAATTTCCTTTAAACAAATTTTAATATTTAATTATTAAAAATATTTATAGAGTAGTATTGGAAAATTACTATTAACAGGTCTTATTAGAAAGATATATTGAAAAGATAATGAGATAATGACAATGTTCCATACAAGATAATGGCCAAAGTCCTGACAAACAGACTAAAAACCCTCCTACCCATTACAGTGAATGAGACTCAATATGTGACGCCTCAAAATCCACAGGTCCATTGACAACCCGTCAACCCGCGGAAGACTCGTGGATGTCGGGTAATCCAATACCACTCCATCGTGTCCCCTTTTCCGAGACCCGTGATTTAACGAATTGTGGCAAAAATCTCCACACGAATCATTAAATAGCCTAATCTATAGCAGTCCCAAAAAATGGACCATAACTTGATTTATAAAGGTCCGATTTGGGTGATTCAAAAGCCTAATATCAAGTTCTCAAATAGAGCTACAATTTCCTTGAAGGATACTAGTCCAAATTCTCACTTTTCTAAACTAAAATCAGTCCCAAAATTTGGACAATAGGTTAGGACAAAACAAAGGAAACAGGGCAAACATTTTAAAACTAATTACAACTGGGCTATAAATATACAATTTGGATGATTCAAAATCTTAACATCAAGTTCTCAGACAGGGCTACAATTTCCTTAAAGGATACTAACCAAATTCTCCATTTTTTTAACCGAAAATCAGCCCAAAAAACTGGACATCAGATAGGGTCAAAATATGGCACTATTCCCATAACCCATTATTTTGCTAAACGTACTAGTATTAAAACTCAACCAAAAGCCCTATAATGGAAAATAAAACCAAAGTAAGAAGAATCCCCACTCGAGGGTAGAAGAAACCTAGGAAGTCCCGTGGACACTTAAACTCGAAACCTTGATTTCCGAACTTCTTCAAGCCAATTCGCAAAACTCGCTTTCTACCAACGTGTAAATTCGTCGCGATGGACTTTAGTTCTGCCCGATGAAACCGGAAAGCAACCGAAATTCGTGAGATCGCAGATAAGTTGGAGCCTCTACCCTCTTTCTCTACTAGCTTTTTTTTTTTTCCAACAGAAATCCCACTCTTTCACCACACCCCCTTAATTCTTAAGTTTGGAGACATGGCCCACATCGCGTCATGTGTCCCTTACTAATTCCCCGGAACAATTTAGTTCGTCCCGATCCAAGTTCAATTTATTTTAAATGAACTTTACTTGAGTTATTTCAATCCCAGATTCTCATAAAAATCTCGCCCCAACGAGTTACTAGATGTCCTGGCACCTTTAAAATCATGAAAATCCTTAACCGTCTTGAATTTAATTTAAAAATTTTTCTGCACCAGATTTCTCAAGACAAACCCAACGGTTAAGTCCGTTTTGTCATCCAAGATCTAGAAAAATTTTCAGGCTTCCCTAAACTATTTCTATAATTTTACTGTTTTTGTTATTTTTCCGAAAAATTAAAATTTTCCCCGAGTTTTACATTCTACCATGTAATACCCCAAAATATACCCTAACAGTTTTATAACGTGTTTAGGGTGTAATATAAGTTAAATCAGAATTTTTGGGAAATAAAACAAGAAACAGAAAAATTATTTCAAGAAGTAAGGGTAAATTAGTAATTTAACAATTCAGGATACAATGGTTATAACACTATAAGGTTATATGCCAAAGTATAATAATGAGTTAAGTGGAATTTGTCAAAACATGATATAAAAGTCATAAGATAAGAAGACTATGGGCTAAAGTAGAATATGCATAACTTGATTTGCAAATAGAGGAGAGATGGAGGACCAAAGTGCAATAAAAGGAAAATTAAATATAAAAAGGGGATGAGACCAAAAATATCTCATTTTTGGTCTCACAAAACGTGAAGGGGAGAAGAAGAGAGAAAGGAAGAGAGAAAGGAAGAGAAGAAGAAGAAGAAGAGAAGAAAGGTATGAAATTTGTTAAGTTTTGTATGGAATTTGTTAAGTTTTGTATGGAACTTGTATGGAAACTATGATTTTGGTATGGATTATTGGACTTTTAGACTTTTGTATGGAATTGTTTGATGAAGAAGAAACCATAAACTCATTTTTTTTTTTGGCGACTCTGGTCTAAAAGAACCCTACTTGGTATATCGGGTTTGTGTTTTCGACTCGGTCATTGAACGTAATCCTCAATCGAGGAATATTTGCACAAGGAAATATCGGGGTTTTGGCGCGAGATGCCATCAAAATTTCTCCAACTTCGATGGTCATATAATTTCTTCATCCAAACTCGCTTCTGATGTTCTCGACTCTATGGAAAGCCCAGCCCGGGGAAGATATATATCCATATATACATAATATTTGAACTCATATTAGTCTGGGGAATCATGAAAATAAGAGTTCTAATGGTTTTGTGACGCCCCAAACCCAAAGGGTCCGTTTCATGCCAACCCGCAGTCTCCTTTGTACGAGGAGCTTCACCCAAATACAAAACCTGTCCCAAACAACACCACGACCACACAGGTCTCATATACAATTATAGAGTAAACCGCCACTCGCCCCCTCGCATCCCGCATTAATACTCACAACAATATTATCCCAACCAAAATATAACACTACATGGTTCAAGAGTTAGTACATCACTCTTATACAACATATTAAAATTTATATAATTTAATACATTTATACAAGCTACTACCAAAGCCACAACCCGACTTTTTCTAAAATCCATTTCTAAGATGGTCGTCCCGAGCACTCCCCTGCACTTCGTAAAATGTTCCCCGACAAGGTGAGCTAATGCCCGGTGAGTGGAATCACCCTAAGCGGGCTACTCTCCACCTAAGCGCATATGCAATGTCTAGCAAACACACATTCAAGCAAATGCGTTGATCCTACTCAATGCCCAATCGACCATCTCATACCCCGAAACTCATCGATCTCCCACACCGCCAAGCCTCGTGATGAGAATTATTATGTTTATTTAGACAACCCATGGATATATCAACTGGGCTGCCTCCGACGATTGATATTATTTATGGATTCATCTGATGTATATCAATTAATGACTCCGACGACATTGATATTTTATTTGACTACCTCCGATATTCATTATTTTTAGACAACCGAACCATTCTCTCAAGAATTACCTCATGCACTCACTCCTATCGGGCCCTAGGATGCCCCAAAGGTATGGCGGGAATGCCGATGCCAATTCCACATCATTCAGCACATGCAAGAGAGCACCAAGTATATATTCCACTTTTAATTACACAAATATGGCTAAAGCGTAAATTCACCATCAATTTCGACTAAATTAGCCACGTGCCACGATCAAACACGAGCAACTGGACCAATTACTCAACCAAACATATTAATTCACAAAATTTTGTGAACACTATTCCCGGGAATAGTGAAACCCCACAGCTATTCCCCGACTAAATCACAGATCATCTGCTCACTTAGTGAACCCGACTTCACGCCATTTCGACCATACACGTCAATGCATCATTCATAGCACAAATTTGCACCATGGCACTCCAACATTCCCGTGAATACTACTGACTGGGTCCACATGGGTTTCAAAAATCCAACACCTCATTTCCAAGATTTGGAATCGATCAAACGGCCCCTCACGCCTATTCAACTCAAACATCAACAAAGTACTTAAACAAAGAGTAAACCCAAGTAGGGAGAATCCTCTACCTCTCGGAGTTTGTCGAAACTCCTCAAATCCGGTGCCCACGCATAGGCCTCGATGCGTAGAGCAGCTTTCCTTCTTGTCCCGACGAATTCCGACGGTCGGATCGCCCACAAATCTAGAGAGAAGTGTCTTACTCTCTCTCTAAAATCACCATTTCTCTATTTTCTGCACCTACTGCATCTAATCTCCTCACCTCACGTTTTGGCTTTTTTTTTAATCAAAGAGATGACACTATTCCCTATTTTGGCATATTATCATTTAATCATTTTTCAAAATGACCATTACGTCTTCTTTCTCGCTATTATTCCTACTATCTCTACGTCCATTTTCATCATTTCTACTCATGCCACTTATGGCACATGAATACGTGTTATATGTGACTTTCATCGTAAGACGAAAATCGTTCTACTTCAAGACCAACCGATGCCCTCGAAAACGTACAACTCCCACCGCCCTGATCACCAAATTGACCGCAGGTTAGCTAGGATTTCGTGTGAGACTCCATTCCAACGTGAATAAATTCCAACCAAACCCGCCGGCCATCCGGGAGATCCGTGAGAATAAATTTTGATTTAACCGAAATTATACTAGAACCGAAATTACAATTTCGCCTTTTCCGTAAATCGACTTCTCGAGTCTTACATTCTCCCTCCTTAAAAGGAATTTCATCCCGAAATTCTAGACAATCAAAACACTCACATGCATATGCAACGTGCACTATACCATGCATGTAAATTCGACTAAACCACGCACCTTCATCCCTAAACAAGAAAGGATAGGTGGCCCGCATCGTGTCCTTGCGCTCCCACGTTGACTCCTCCACTCCATAGTGCCACAAGACTTACTATCACGGTCTTCAGCGCCGCAAACCGGGTCACGACTATCCGCACGCACACCTGGCCCTCCTCAAAGGTCCCATCGTCAACCTCAACTGCCCTCAACCACCATGAGCCGATCCGAGTATACTTCCTGAGCATGAGACGGAAATACCCGTGAACACCGGATATGTCGGGCTGCAACACCAACCGGCACGCCATCGCTGCCTACTCGGTATCTCGAAGGCCTAATAAATCTCGACGATGCTTCCCACGTCGCGAACCCGACCACTTCTCTTCCCAGCATCACCTTCAAGAAAAACGCAGGATCCCCAACCTCGAACTCTAAGGGTTGACGTCGTACATCAGCATAGCTCTTCTACTGGCTCTGAGCCATGAGAAGACGCTTGTCGTATCAAGCCCACCTCTCGCAGGGTGTCTCTAATCGCATCGTGACCGCTGATAGCTCTCTCCCACCCTGGCCCAACATAACGGTGACCTACAGGCTCTCCCATGCTAACGCTCTATACGGTACATCTCAGATACTCGCCTGATAACCGTGTTGTAGGTGAATTCCACATGGGCAACGCTCCTACCCTTATGACCCAGATGTATGTCACAGCGCAGTCCTCTAACACATGTATATAATCCATTACCAACGTGTAACCCTTCACAACCCTTACTTGCGGTGTAAACGCCGACCTTCCCAAGGTCACAATCGCCGACAATCCAATGGACCGCTTAACCTAGTCCATGTCATATGACATCCATACTGCCCCTTTGTCTGGCCAACAACACCCAATGCAATTTTGGGGCAGCATCCAAATCTCGAGTCAATTCGACTTATCACTCAACTCTGTCTACAGGATAACCGACTGCAGGCTTTCATCCCGATATTAACATAACTCTTCTGGGCCACACTTCGAGCCTTTTACATTTCCCCGAATCGAACTATGAGTCTTCATCGACGAGTCCTAAAACAAACTCAACCCACACTGGGCCAAGAGGAATGACCGCACTGCACCTACACCCGACTCCTGACGCGATGTTACCGCGGTGCACACCAACGTAATAATGCTATATCACGGACACCCAATCCCAGGGTCCACCATGATCAGAATCTCAGAGATCTCTCACTCATAATCCCAACCTATCAGGTCAACTCTCACCCTATATCCTAGGGAAGAACATCTATACCTGGCCTCTCTAAAGGCCTTAACCTCTAAGCCCAAATCCAAGGCCGTGGCCTGGGTGACAACCCATTAAGGTCCCACTATTTGACAACCTGATGGTCACAACTCATCCATGTCAGTTCCGACATCAACAACCATCATGTCTACCAACCCTAAGGTCCACCACGCTCTCGTCAAGCAAGAACTCGATTCCACTCCTTTACTCGACTCCACACTCCGTCCCTACGCCTATCTCAGGCCGCTAGAGTGCTCAGAAAAAGACCCTCGGAACAAAATGGTTCCCCGAATCCGCACTGTGTGGTGTAGAGGAATAAACTCAGATACTCTCCTATTCTATAGCCAATCGACTACTGGTCCCAAAGCCTCGGGATCCCTTCTCCTGGCAATCCCATCTCACATGCCCAATCCCGGTCCCGTCCCGAACCGTGTGAGCGTGTCTTCGCCTCTTCCCCTAACTAGAAGAAGGCCGATCCTTCCTCTTGCTACCACCGTATCCCGAGTGCCCCGAGCTTCCTCGATCTCTCTCTATGGTCGTGGTCACTTCCAACCATGGAGTCCATGTCCCGTAGGCGAAATCCCACGATCCCGCCCGAACGGACAACCCGTACCCCATTCTCGACTCTCCCGTAATACACACCAATCCCAAGAAACCACGATCTCGGGCTATCGACTTTGGTCTTTCCTAACTCATCACTGCCTCAACACCACGTGTCCTAAAAATCTCACCCAAGAAGCTCAAAACTGCACTTACCGAACTTTTAGCATACAACCCATGGTCTCAACAACTCGCACGATCTCAAGTGATACTCATGCTCCTAATTTCCATTGGGGAGTATCAAAATGTCATCCACTTAAGACTACGACAAACTCGATCTAAATGGTTCTGAATATCCTATGCATGAGATCCATGAATGACCCACAAGATTCAATAATCCGGGCGGCACCGTAAACTCAAAGTGCCCATAATAGCGTCCTAAATGCTGTCTTATCTGTGATCCCTAACCCCGCCTGATGGTAACCGCATGGTTGTCTATCTGGAGTAGACTCGCGCTCCTCCCAACTGATCAAACAAATCGTCAATCCTCAGAATGGGTAATTCATTCTTGATCGTGGACTGCTCAACCTGCTTCGTAGTCAGCCGCACGCCGAAGGGTCTTGTCCTTCTTCTTGCAAATAGAACCGGAGCGCCCCATGGGCGGCGTACCTGCTTCATCAAACCCCTTGTCCAATAGCTCCTCGTAATCGGACTTCAGTTCGCACCTCAACCCGCGCCATCCTATGCGAGTCATAAAGACATGGTACTGTGGTGTAACCCGATACCGGTCTACATCCTATGCAGAGGCAACCCGGTGAGCTCATCCAAAAACATCCACATACTCGCAAACTACTCATAAAAGTAGATCTAAGTCTCGGTCTCTTCTCATCCTCCGTGGTAAGGCTCGCTTAGCCTAACCCGCTAATCGGTCCCTAACACTGACTCATACACCGGGAAAAAGGTCATGTTTGTTCTAAATAACACACACGAGTACCGGCCCCGCGTAGGCGTGAACCCTTCGACCTCACAATCGATAATGACCCCGTGTCGGCCGCCCAATCCATCCCCGTGATGACATCGAACTCGACATGTCCATGATCCCAACCACCGCGTGAGTAGAGTCCCCAGGATCTCAAACTCAACCATGACATATCATCCCTATTCTCGCTCAATCCTGGGGAACTCACACAAAGCCTTTCTAAGGTCTCTCTAGAGGTCCTTGCCCATTTCCACCATATTCGGGGCCTCACTCTGTACTGAACACAAATTTAGTCTAATCCCGTAGTTCCGCAGATAATTTCCATAACCTCTAACACCTTCTCAATCTGTATGAACCAATGGTCTGCCACCATCGGATCTCCTCCCCCTGTGAATGTCGAAGGATGATGCGCCCTAAACTTCTAGAGGTTATTAGGACCTCCCTGACTACCTGCTATACCAGCTGCGGTGATGCTAGCCAGCTGCACCACCTACGCCCCGCAGAAAACTGGCCGATCAAACATCGTGGTGTCCGGTTAG
The DNA here is from genome assembly GCA_016808115.1 of Tetrastigma voinierianum. Lineage (NCBI taxonomy): Eukaryota > Viridiplantae > Streptophyta > Magnoliopsida > Vitales > Vitaceae > Tetrastigma > Tetrastigma voinierianum. Next base: position 123,122 of record JAEQBH010008350.1, read on the forward strand.
GCACCTCGACGCCCTCACGTCCCCTCGCCCTTCTACTAGTCATCTACACAATTTCAAAAATACAAGTAATATAATACAAGATTCTAAGGCATAAGCAATAAATGCCCGAGACACTATTCATACACATAATCAATGTATACATACTGGCCCTTGCATTTATAGGTAATGCAAGGCAATCAATTATATATTTAAAACATTTTTATCAACAAAATTTATTTTTGAAAATTTTATTTTTCAAAAATTACCTAATTTTTATTTGATTTTTCAAAATTTTATTTAAAAATTTTTGTTTTTCGAAAAATTTTGTGATGAATGCTAATTATGAACCGTTCATGAATGGGCAGTTCAAAATTTGACTCAAGAACAAGACGAGTCAAACCAGTCAAAATGGGGGCCGAGCGCACCAGTGCACAGCCCCACCCAACAAAGACGCCCGCGCCCCAGCCGCGCCCCACACAAGGCGGCGTGCGCCGTGTCGTGGCGGCCCAGGATGTGTCGCGGGCTGCCCCCCGGCCGCGGTGCCGCAAAGACTCGCGCCACCAGGTTAGGCGCCCGCATGCCCAGCCAACCTAACGCCCACGCGCCCGTGCCGCCTACGCCCACCAGGCCTCCCAGGTGCCCCTCGCGCGCCTCGCCCGCACCTTCAAGGGGCCTGTACCAGACACAGGAATATTGTGCAAAGTTTCTCAGATTGTAATACTCGCTCTATGTCCTTGCTTCCCAGTCACACACACCGTAGTGTATTATATACAAATTGCCCATGCCTAAGTCTCTTGCAATACAATCCTGCAATACAATCCAAGCCTTGCAGCCTCGTCATGATACAACTGCCTTCCTTGCAATACAATTGGGCAGTAGCCCAAATCATTTTCTACACCAAATTTTTTTTTGGTTTTTCATTATAAATTTTTTTTTTCCAATTATTTCCAGCAGCTGGAAAAATTACTTAAAAATTATTATTATTATTTTTTTTCTTGAACACTCAAATAAATTTATAAAAAATTATTTTACTCCATTTTCTTCAAAATTTACAACTTGTAAAACCTTAGAAAATCATTTTCTTTCACTCATAACCAAATAAATTTATAAAATTTATTTTCTTTACTTTCTTTTTCCAATTTTACACTATAATAAAAAAATTTCTCCACCTTATATACATATATATATATATATATATATTTTCATTTAATTCTGGAAAATGGTCTAGAATTTCCTCAAAGCCTCCTTATATAACACTAACCCTAGTGTTCAACCTCAAATTTATTAAAATTCGATTTCATTATCCAACAACTCAAATAAATTTATTCAAATTTATTTTATTTCTCCTCTTTGTTCCAGTTTTTACACACTGTAAAAACTTCTAAAAAGTTTCTAACACATCACTTGTTTTCCTACGTGAAGACCCGAAATTCTAATTTCTCGAATAAGGGGCAAAATCGTAATTTTGATTATAAAATTATAATACAAGTAAAGTCCGTAATAAATTTCTCTAGACCTCGGATGACAAACGGATTGTACCGCTGGAATCGCTCGCGAAATGTAGTAGCACGTAAAATTTCTCGCAATTTGCCGAGACAATGGAGTCAAGACGCTGAGGCATCGTGTTTCGTGTGCCGTGAAACGATTTTTGATGCAACGAAAGCGCACATATACGGGGCACTACATGCCATAAGTAGTATGAGTAGGAAAATGATGAAAATGGATGACCGAGATATCAATGTCAAACCGAGAAAGAAGGAATGACTAATTAAAAGGATTTTCAAATGTCACTAAATGACAAAAAGTGACTAGTGGCCACTCTACAAATTCAAAAGAAAGCAAAGAAAAAACGTGAAAACAGGGAGCTCTTCCAAAGGGCAGCGTATGACGATTTTGGAGACGTTTCTAGAGAGAGAGAACTTCTCTCTTAGATTTGCTCTCACGATCCACCGGGTCATGACCGGCGAGAAGGGAAACGATTCACGCGAATGTGCCACGCTATGGACTCCTGGCTTTTTAGCAGCTTCTTCAAACTCCTCGAGGTGATTTCTCCCTACTTGGGTTTTATTCCTATTATTAAGTGTTTTACGAATGTTTCTATTGTTCGGAGTCGTAGGTTGTAGGACGGCCCCAAAACTCGGGACCTAATTTATAAATCTTGAAGAAATAAATTGAGCGCCCGTGGCTGCTCTAAGACTGATTTGGTGTAAAAAATTGGTATTTTGGTGTTGATCATGTATCGGGTATGAAAATAGGCCTGTGAATGGCCGTAGATACCAAGTTCACCAAGGAACCGATTGCTTCAGGATTCTCCGTGAATAGTAAACGAGGGCTCACTATTCCCCGAAATAGTGTTCCCATGAATATAGTTTCGTGGAAATTATGTGTTTATTAAGTAATCTTCTAATCGAATTGCTTGTGTTTGAACATTAGCCTGCTTTAGCCACTTTGGTGTTTGAAATGCTACCTCATAACATGTTGTATGAGATATTTTTATGTAAATATATTCATGTATATATATTCGCATGTGGTTTAGACTTATTGGAACCTGCATACATGCATTCCATATGCATTGGGACACCCTAGATTTTAGGAGGAGTGCATGAGAAAAGTCTAGAGAAAAGGTTCTGAGTGAGTGCATGAGAAAGTCTAGAGAAAAAGGTTCGGAGGGTTGTCTAATAATGTAAAATGATCGGAGGGTAGTCCAAACTAAAATGCAATATCAGTGGACCTTTGATTGATATATATTCATGGGTAGTCCACAAACCGATAATATATATCAATCGTCGGGCGGCAATTGATATATATTCATCGGAGGTTTTACTAATAAAATAACAATTCTCATACAAGGCTTGGCGAGTGTGAGAGAGGTCGGTGAGGACTAGGGATCTAAGTTAGTCATGTAGACATTCAAGTAGGATCATGATTTGCTTGAATGTGTGTTTACTTTGGAGCATTGCACTTCACTTGGAGTTGGTGAGTAACCCGCAGGGCGTTCTCCTGCGGTTTTAAGCTCACCCGTCGTGGGATCCCCCTTTTACGGTACGGGAGCGTGCGAGAGACGGTTCGGTGCTTGAGGTTGTATTAGAAGAAAATGGGTTGTGGCTTTGATCTTTATACATGTTAGAAATTCTCTATTTTAATGTATGTATTGTATAAGAGTAAAAACATATTAACTCTTGTAACTATTGGGTATATAGTTAGTTCATGATGAAGCATATATGTTGAGTCTTGTTATATGGGCCCAAGTGGCCATATTGGATATATATTGCATATATTGGGTAATTTGGGACCAGGTATATACGAGAGTATTGTTTTGGTGCAGAGCTCCGTACAAAGGGAGACTGCGGGTGCCTAAAGTGGCGTCGGATGCCGACCTCCACTTGTATTCACGGGTTATTGGTGATCAACGGACCCCCCGGTTTTGGGGCGTCACATCACATGTCTTGGAATCTTAAACACCTGAAACAATCATAACATAACATGGTATACACACCATTCATCAAACATTCACATGTTCACATCATTTATCAAATAATCACCTAAAACACATGTGTGTAGTGTGTCCTAGTTTTGTCGAAGTGATTTCCTAATTGTCACACCTGCTCGACATGAACCACACCTAGTGGTGATGTTCTTATACCTCAGACTATGGCCTAAGCCCAAAATCCCCTCAAGCCTAAGTAGCCGTATACCTAAGCTCGATGCAAGGCTGTGACGCCCAAAACCGAGTGCAATTTCCGGCAAATCAGCGCAGAACCTTCGTGAATGTCGGGTGACGAGCACCTCTCACTGAAAATCGGGCGGGAGTCTCCTTTGTACGGGGAGCTCTACGAATACAAAACACATCCCCAGACAACTTAGCCATTTTTGAGTCTCATATACAATTATAATGAGTAAAGCGGCCCACTTGGGCCCTGCATTATACTCACGACAAATATTATCAATGAAATGCACCACATGGGTTTGAAGTTAGTCATCACTCTTATACAACATATATTAAAATTTATATAATTTTAATACATGTATCTGGCTTCTACCAAAGCCACAACTTGAGCTTTTTTCTAAGCGGCTTCTAAGATGGCGAGTCTCCTCGAAGGCTGCTCTTATATTTTGTAAAAATGTTCCCTACGACAAGGTGAGCTAATGCTCGATGGTGGAACCACCACTAAGTGGGCTACTCTCCACCTAAGTGTACAGTATCAAAGTGGCACACATTCAAGCAAATGCGATCCTACTTGAATGTCTAGCGGAAGCATCTCATACCAGAAGTCCTCATCGACTCCCTCACACTCGCCTAAGCCTCGTATGAAATTATTATGTTTATTTGTGGACAACCCTCCGATGGATATCGATTGGGCCGTCTCAGACTGATTGATGTGTTATGGACTACCCTCGGAGTGTATATCAATTGGTAGAGCTCAGTGATTGATATTTTATTTGGACTACCCTCAGGTATTCATTATTTTTTAAACTGACCCTCGAACCATTCTCTCAAGAATTACCTCATGCACTCCTGCTCCTTTCGTCCTAGGATGCCCCAGTGCATATGGAATGCATGATGTCAATTCCATTATCATTCTATAACACATGCAAATATATAATCATGCATATATTCACATAATTTAAATCCACTGAAACATGTCATGTAATCTCACCATCAATTTCATCAAAGATTAGCTCCATTGAACACAATGATCAAACCACGAGCAATTCGATTTGAATTACTCAACCAAACACATTATTTAACAAAAACTATTTTGTAGACACTATTCACGGAATAGTGAAACCCTCGATACTTATTCAGACAAATCACCAATCATGGTTCACTTAGTGAACCCAATTTCAAGGCCATTTCGGCCTCACTTTGCATCAATGCATCATTCATAGCACAAATTTGCACCATGGCACTCCAAACAGCCCGTGGACAGTCACGGACTGTCCACATGGGTTTCAAAAATCCAACACCTCGGTTCCAAGATTTGGAACCGATCAAATGGCCCCTCGCGGCCTCATTCAACTCAAATACCAACAAAGTACTTAAACAAAGAGTAAAACCCAAGTAGGGAGAATCCCCTACCTCTCAGAGTTTGTCGAAACTCCTCAAATCTAGTGCCCACGCGTAGGCCTCAATACGTAGAGCAGCTTTCCTTCTTGTCCCGACGAATTCCGACAGTCGGATCGCCCACAAATCTAGATGCCTCGAAAAATGTGCCAACTCCTACTGTCTCGGAATTCGACGAAATTCGACATACTAGCTAGATTTCGCGAGACGATTCCAACGGTGAAATCCGTTTCGTCATCCGAGATCCAGAGAATAAATTTCGGATTTTTAACCGAAATTACAATTTTGTCGAAATTACAATTTTCCTTTCTCAGTGGAATTTGCCGGGTCTTACGAGTTCTGCTCGTAATCAACGTTCGGAAACCTCAACCCGGATGGTCATAATTTCTTACGAACTCCCTTTTAGATGTTTTTGACTCTATGGAAGCCCTTTGAGTCTAAGTCTATCATATAGCTTGATGATATTGGAACTCATATTAGGTCTAGAAATCATGAAAGCAAATGACCCTCTTGGGTTCTGCTGTAGTGCTTGTTCATGGGGAAGCCTCAACCGGGCGATCATAATATCTTCGTCCAAATTCCATTTTGGATGTTCTTGGACTCTGTAAATCCCTTTGAGTCTAGAGAATCCATCCATATGAACCTAATAGTGAGACTATGTTGGGATCAGATCATGAAAAACAATAGGCCCTTTTGGTTCTGCTCGTAGTCACTGTTCATAGGAAGCCTTCAACTTCGGACGGTCATAATTTCTTCGTCCGAACTCCATTTTGGATATTCTTGGACTCTATGGAAAGCCCTTTGAGTCTAGAATCCATCCATATATAGCTGGATGAAATTGGAATGATAGTAAATAGCTCATAAGCATACATGGTAACCATAGTTATTCATGCATATAACGGGATATGAAAAATGCAAAGATACTAATAAATGATTGTAAATATCGCATATAATTACCGGATGACAATAATTATTCGGGAATATGAGATATGTGCGAACATAAAATACACATGGATCCATGCCGCCCAGAACTGGCGGGGATAGATGGGCATGCCTATTAGGGAAAAACAAGTCTGCAACATACTGATCAGTTAGCCTCGTTTGGGTCATTATAGCGCCTTCGGGCCCTTATAGATGGTCATTGTCTCGTACAATGATAACAGCGCCTTTGGGCCCTTATAGACCACTGTTTCGTACAGTGAGTACAAACGCCAGACCCTTATAGTTTCAACTATCCACTTCACAAGGTTTATACAAGCATGAAACATAAAACAAATGGTGAATATGACATATGAAATGATATGATATGATAAGAGAAGCATAGCACCGCTATGCAATGACAAGTATATTGTGACAAGAACATGAAGCAAAGTGTAAAATGATATGAAATGTATATGAACGTTGATAAGAAATGAAACATGATATGATAAGTAAATATGAGATATGTATAAGTATATTTAAAAGATATGATATGTTAGATGTACATGCATGTGTATAGCAGTGTGATGATCCGTGTTAGTGGTCGTCCTTGAGTTTATTCCCACTAACCGTAAAGCTTAGCATGGGTGTTTCATCCGTGTAGGTACAGGAGAAGAAGAAACGAGAAGTCCGACCACTCCACATCAGCAACCAAGGCCAACACACTACTAGGTGCCCACTAAAGACCTTTTGGTCTATTTTTGTATATGTTTTGTTTTTGTAAACAATGTAAATATTGTAAATGTTGAACACTTCCATATATGGAGCTTGTATATATTTTGTAATCGGGCACTTCTGAATATAGTACAAGTTAAATGTTTAACATTATATGAATGAACAAGCTTAAAGGTTATAAGTTTATGAAAAAAAATAAAAAATAAAAAAATGACACCCTCACTTGACACCGTGTGCCGAGTTGGGGGCGTCACATTCCCCCCTTTAAAGAATTTCGTCCTCGAAATTCACACACACAATCACATGCATATGCTATAGAATCGAATAATACTCTTGCCCATAGGCGCAAGAGTAGAAACATACCCTGAACAATAGACTGATCTGCCGGCTCAGTCTGAGGTGTAATGGCATTGACACGCCCCCGGGTCCCCGAAATCCTGGCATGTGAGCCTGGCCTGCAAACCTCAGCCCATGGCCTCTCACAGCCTATCTTAAAATAACAGGTGCATGTTATGCACCTTAGGATTGATAATGGTTCCCCTAGCCTGTGTTGGGGTAAGGAGAGACAAAGCGTGTGCATTGCATGTCCACTTGATGATTGGTGAGGTGTCCACAACCACAGGATCCACATACGTAAGAGAATCCGTCTCATGTGACCAGGCTGGTGGCAGTGATAGCAAGTCATCTACCTCGTCTGGCTAGATGCCTTGGTTTGGCCTTGGCCCTGATAACCTCGGCTCTGTCCCTGAAATCCTTGTGAAACAAAAGTCTTTTGCTTCTTCCTCAAGCTAGAAGAAGACTAATTCTCTCTCTTTTTCTCACTATTTTGCATCCACGGATGCTCAGGTAGCATCATCGATCTCTCTCTATGGTCATAGTTGTCCTGACCATAAAGTCCATATCTTGCAGGAGAAATCCCATAATCTTGCCTCGGATGGACAACTTTAGACCATTCTCGAATTTCCTCACCTTGACCATGTCGGTGGCCACATAATCATCCTCGAAACAGGATAATTCAGTGAACTTAGCCACGTATTCGAGCACTGTCATTGTTCCTTATTTTAGTTCTAGGAACTCCCGAGCTTTTTCATGTCAAGCATGGAGTCGAATGCCTTATGAAGGCTCACGAGCTCTTCCCATGTCATCGCCTCCAAGTTCCTTGAGGCTTTGACCCAATCCCACCATACTTGGGATTCACCCTCTAACTGGAATGCAGCTAGCCTTATCCTAGTGGCATCGAAGGTGATCTCCATAAACTTTGAGATCCCTCTCCTTGTCTAACTAGTAGTGCATGTGCCAACTACTAATAGGCCTCTTTATCCTGAACTAATCCAGTTTCATTTATTTTCGAACCCCAAGATTCGTTCTCTAACCTTAGTGTTAAGTCTTTTCCCATATACATCTGTCTAATGCATATATTTCACACAATTTATAACCACTGGCATTGAGCATGTTAGAACACAAAACATATAATGCACCCAGCACGTAGTCTAACCCGTACCTAAACAGGTCTAAGGTAGTCGTGTACACAGACTCTTGATCTCATTGAGGCGAGCTAGTATCAAGACCATACTTATGGATACCCACACCCAAGCTTCCTAGGTAATCGTTTACCTAAGCTATGATGCAGGCTTTGTGCGGCCAAACCAGTGGTTGACAACCCATCATTTCTCGAGAAAAGACTCATGGATATTCAGATAGCTCATTCCACACCACCTGTCCCTTTTAAAGGACCCATGATTTAAATTCGGACAGAGTCTCATTTGTACAGGAGCTCTACCCTAAAATACAACTTTGTATAAAAAACCTTCTGACATGGCTAATATAATACAATGACCTCATTGGGATTAATTATAGTGAAAGGCTGGCTAATCGGGCCCCACTTTCGTCCGCATTTCTGAGAATACTCTGAGGACTACTGTGTATAAAGAGTTTAATTACAACACTCTTACAAATATTACAAATTAGAACAAGGTTGTTTCCAAAGTATTTTTACAATTCTTTTTACAAAATACAAGCTAGAACTGGTTGTTTCAAGTTTCTTTACAAAAATGAATTACAAACCCGCTTGACTTTCTTCGTAACTATAGCTCAAGTGGCGTGTCCACACACATACTCTGTGCACGAAGGGTCCCTAGCAGGCGAGCAATGCCAGTAGAGTAAACTCCTATAGGGGCTACTCCCCACCTAAGTGCACATGCAATGCCATGTTCACAAAATCAAACATTCCAAGTAAAATGCAATTTCTACTCTGGAATGCCTACATGCCAGGAATGAAGTGACACTCACCATGCCTTTAACACAAATCCTCATCGACTCCTTCACACATGCTTATGCCAAGTGTACAAACTTGTCATTGGTGTTTCACCCAATGACCCTTCATAAAAAAAAAAAAAAAAGCTTTTTGTTTTTAAAACTCATTGGACATCCTCCGATAAACCTCTTTTGTAAAACCCGGGAAAAATTTAATTTTTCTGAAAAATAGCAAAAACAGTAAAATTGCCGAAATGGTTCAGGGAAGCTTGAAAATTTTTCTAGATCTCGGATGATGAAATGGACTTCATCGTTGGATTTTTCTCACGAAATCTAGTTACCCAGAAAATTTTCTTCAAATTCCGAGACAGTCGGATTTTTTCGATTTTTGGGGTGTCGAGTGTCCGGTGGACCCCAAAAGGATTTTTGAGAAAATAATCTCGAATGTGAGAAATGAATTAGTAAATTTCATTTTAAAATAAATTGAACTTGAACCGAGACAAAAATAAATTGTTTCGGAGCAGAAACGAACCCAAACGGGTCGTAGACATGTGGTGCGACATGGGCACATGTCCAATTTAAGTAAGTTAGACAAAAGGGGTTTAAAACATGATTTTTGGGTAGAAGACAGGAGATTTCTGCTAGGAAAAAAAACGTAGAGGGAGAGGGAGAGAAAAGAAAGAAGTTCAAACTTCTCTCTTCAATCTACGGACTTAAAGTCGTCGAATTAAATCAGACTTCAAGAACAAAAAGTTCATCTACTCAGCGAGGGCTACATGGATCTTGAAAAACAGGAATTCAGGGTTCAGCGATGAGTTCGAGTCAAGGTTTCGGGTTTAGGAAGTACCCATGGGACTTTCTAGAGTTTCTTCTACGCTCCAAGAGGTATGGATTCTTCCTACTTTGGTTTATTTTCCAGTCTAAGGGCTGTTTGGTTGATTTTTAATGCCCTAAGGGGCTGTTTGGCCATTTTTTCCCTAAGGGGCTGTTTGGCAAAATAATGGGTTATGGGAATAGTGCCATGTTTTGACCCTTTATGATGTCTAATTTTTGAGGCTGATTTTCGATTAGAAAAAGGGAGAATTTGGACTAGCATCCTTCATGGAAATTGTAGCTACATCAGTGAACTTGATGTTAGCCTTTAGAATCATCAAAATTGGACTTCTATAGCCTAAGTTATGGTCTATTTTCCAGGACTGCCATAGGTTGCCCTGTTTTGGCCGAACCTATTGTCCATATTTTTGGAACTAATTTTCGGTTGGAAAAAAGTGAGAATTTGGACTAGTATCCATCAAGGAAATTGTAGATCTATCTGAGAACTTGGTCTTAGGTTTTTGAATCACCCAAATTGGACCTATACAGCTCAAGTTAGGGTCCATTTCTCGGGACTGCTACAGTTAAGGCTGTTTAACGATTTGTGTCCAGTTTTTGGGACTGTTAGGGGACTAGTTTCTTAACTAAGTTCGAAACTATTATGTGGCCTATTATGGCTTGCTTCGAAAGCCATTATGTGACTTGTTTGAGTGTGTCATTATTTGATTAAAAGTGACATGTTTGGATGTTAATATGTGTGTTCAAATATGTTGGCATGTGATGAATTGGTGTGTGCAATGGCCATGATATGGCTTGATTGTGAGTGTGCCACTACTTGACAATGTAGTGACCTGTTTGGATGTCAATGAGTACTCAACGTGATGACATGTGATGAATTGTTATGTGCAATGGCCATTATATGGCTTGCTTGTGTGGGTGTCATTGCTTGATCATAGAATGACATGTTGAATGTGAATGTTGGTATATGTTTGGATGATAGGTTGACATGAATGAAATGATTTATGGAAGTTATATGCAGGTGATGTGATTGTCCATGACACCCGTAAGCGGTGTGGATTGTGTTGTCCATGTAGCATTCATTATGCATGTGACATGATATAACATCTGATGGCATCTTGCGTGCATATGCCGCGGGGACATCGCATTAAATGGGTGTGAGTGCATGGTTGAGTAAATCGTTCTTTATTTGTGTTTGGTGTTTGATGGTATATCGTGAGTACATGGTAGATCGGCTGCTTGTGTTTGGTGTCCGATGGTGGGCTCGATAAAATGGGACAACGTCCAAAATGAGTCTCACGGTCGCATAAAAGAAAAAGGAAATGAAAAATGTGTGTTGGGTATAGCAATATTCTTGGTTAGACATATGTATCTAGCGATGAAAGTTCGAGAAAGTGTTAGAAGGCGTCTGAAACTATGGTGAGACAATTTTCACCTTACAAAACACGAAACTTGGTAAAAACAAGTTAGTACCGGAGATTGTCTAATGGATTTTGATTTATAAAACAAAAAGCTTTTGTTTTGGAAAAATGGTGATTGATGGAACATAAGTAGTCGTTTCACCAGCATATAACCACATATGTGAAGTCGGTGAGGACTCGGGACATAGGACGGTGAGTCACATTCTCATCCATAGCATATAGACGACAGTAGGAATGTGTATGTTTTACTTGAATGTGTGAAATGGCATTGCATGTACACATAGGTGGGAGTATCCTTATAGGGTATTCTCTCTTGGGTACCCAGTCGTGGGCGCTGCTCGGGTATAGAGAGTGTGCATGCTCACTCGAGGTCGTGATTTTGAAGGAAGTCAGGATGTAGCTTTGATAAATATTTTTGTAAACTATATTAGAACAAGCTAGTTTTAATATATGTTATGTATAAGAGTGTTGTAATAAACTCTTATGGACTATTTTGATATAGTTGTATATTAGGTATATGGATAGATGGACCATGTGTGGTCTATTTTCCACTTATGTTGAGACTTGGATGGAGTTATGGTTATCTTGTTATATAGGATTATATGTTGGGTAGAAACCATTGAAAAAAAGGAGACTACCTTTCGATTTTAATGAAAATATGGATCCTAATAAATGGGACACAATAGTGTGGTATCGGGTTACCCAAAATTCACAGGAATTTCGTGGGTTAACAAGTTGTCAACGAGACCCTCGGGTTTTAGGGCATCACAGCTTTACTCAAAGCCATTGGACAGTCTCCGATAAACCGCTTTAATCAAAAGCATTAGACAGTCTCCAATAAACCACTTTATTCAAAAGCATTGGACAGTCTCCGATAAGCGACATTCAAAGCTTTAGTACACTGTGAGACTCAGTTGAAGCGTAGTCAAAGTATCATTTCACCACCCACTCACCAAGAATGATGAATGATTATGACTATGTACACGCACCCATTTTATGCGATGTCCCCGTGCATATGAAATGAAATTATGTCATTCCATGCCTATACCATGCCATATATATGATGAGTGTTATATGGACATTTTAAACCATGCATAATACCCATGCATCATTTAGACAATCATATCAATTAACATACAATTTCAAAATAAACCACACAATATATGTCAACATATTATACACACATATATTAACATCTACAAGTCATCACCAATCAAGCAATGACTTACATTATACTCTAAGCTTAATTGTGACACTATGTCCACAGTAGCCCTACAACCAAACCATCTGTTGCCTTGTTTATACACAAACACATCACAAGCCAAATCATTAGAAAACACAGTTTGACTTCCACACAATTTCACCTAAGTATATCACTCAATTCAAGCAATGATATATTATAATCATATACCAATTGTGGCAAAAATCTGGACACAAATCATTAAACAGCCTAATCTGTAAATTCTCGAAGCGGACCATAACTTGAGTTGCCGAGTGCGATTTGGGTGATTCAAAATCCTAACATCAATTTCTCATATAGATCTACAATTTCCTTGAATGATACTAGTCTAAATTATCACTTTTTCCCAACCGAAAATCAGTCCCAAAAATCTGAAAAGTAGGTTCGGCCAAAACAGGGTAGCCTATGGCAGTCCCGTAAAACGGACCATAACTTGAGTTATAAATTCAGAATATGCGTTGATTTAAAATCTTAACATCACAGAAGTTCTCGGATAAGATTAATTCCTTGAAGAATACTGATCCAAATTTTCCCTTTTATAGTAGAAATGGCTTTAAAACTGGACATCATATAAGGTCAAAACAAGGCACTATTCCCATAACCCATTAATTTGACAAACAACCCCTTAGGGAAAAAATGGACAAACAGCCCCTTAGGGCATTAAACTCATGCAGCGGCCCATAGAATGGAAAAAATAAACCAAGTGGGAAGAATCCCTACCTCTTGAGCATGATGTGACTGAGAGTTCCAGAACACTTCTGAACCGAAGCTTTTCGACTTCTGGGAACCTTCGCCTGAGGAGCAACTGCGAAACTTGGAACTATGGTATCCACACGTGGCCTCTTAGAGTACTCAGACTTTAAACCTTAGCTGTGGGAAGACAACCACACGATCTCAGTAGATCGTAGAAAAGTTGGAGCTTCTCTGCACCCTCTCTTCTCTCTCTCACTTGCCAGGATACAAGCTCAAAAAAATGAGCTTGCTCCCACTTGCACCCCCTCCTTTGTCTATCTTGACTTAGGATTGGCCAGGTTGCTCTTAAAGCGCCACGTGTCACACGATCTTCGCTCGGTCGTTTCCTACCCGAGGAACAAATTTATTTTCGATTTCTGAGTTCAAGTTCAGATTTATTTTAAGTAGACTTAGCAGGTTATTTCCTAACTCCCAAAATTCTCATAAAATCTCGTCTGCAGGGTCACTAGACTCCGATTACCTCAAAAATATATAGTCACATTTATCTCGAGAATTCAACGAAAATTTTCTAAGTAACTATATTTCGCAAGAGGAATCCAACAATGAAGTCCGTTTCATCATCTGAGATATAGAGAATTTTTCACGCTTCCCTGAACCATTATGGCAATTTATTATTATTATTATTATTTTTCCATTTTTCCTACAAATTTCTAATTTTCCTGGGTTTTACAAGTATTTTCACGCTACAGCATGATGTCAAGGCCCATTTTCTTTGCCAAGGCCCATTTTCTTTGCCGAAGCCCATTTCTTCCGCTCGCTTGGTTTTGGATAAAGTGGTCAAATTAGGGCATTTTGAAGAGGGGAGTTCGCAAGGGAGTTTTACACAAGGGAGTGGGACGAAGGCTTTTCTTGGGGGCAAAGGAGAAGATCCTTTGGGTTTTGATGAGATAAACTCATTTTCTAGGGTTTTGATGTAGTCTAAATAATGAAATATGTTGTTTAGCTTAATTTAGTATCTTTTGGTATTGTGGATTTTATTATATATGAATGTTCTATTCAATTTCTCATGTGATTGATCTTATTAGCATGATTTGTAACCTAATTTGAGGTTGAGAAACAATAATTAGGTTAGACCATGAATGGAATGTCATGTTTCTCCATATAATAGATATATTTGTGGGTTACATGTTGCTTTGTTGGATTTCAATTACTTAAAGCACCCTTGGTTATGTTGGTTTGAGGTCTTAGAACCTTTTCCAAGGATAGATTGTTATTGTTTAAGAAAGAATAGCATGTGCTTAGGTGAAATCCGCCATTAATATATATATTAGGCATCATTAGAGATAGTGGGGCCTCGCCACTTAGGAATTTGTTCGAGATGAAGAATCAAAACCCTAGGCTTCCTTGTATTCATTTTCTATTTTCATGTTGAGATTTTAGTTTAGGATCCTTTAAGATTAGTTTGTTTCCATTTAAATTTCATCTTGTGTTAATCCAAATAAGAAAAGGGCGATTTTAAATTACGATAATTGGCCCAATCCTCGTGGGGATGATACTTGCCTTTCACTTTATTACTTAAGGCAACATGTGCACTTGCACACATAGGCGTATACATTTTATATAGCACACATTTTCGCCTATCATATATATATATATATATATATATATATATATATATCATATATCCTTTAACCCAATGTTATACATAGCTAGCAGCGGAAGTGCCCTTAACTTCATTTTTGGATGTGTTCAAACTACGACGCGCTGCCTAACCACACGCGCAATCATGATCAGAGACTAACCATAAGTTGACCGAATCCGCAATTGCATAGTGCAGTGGGCGAAGGGCTACACTTTATTTTAAATAGAGTCTCGCCTTTGAGGTCATATCTCAAGTGGTAAAGAAGTGGGTTGTATTTGAAGTGGGACGACGTTATGGGAGATTCCATACTCAAATCTTTGTAAGAACAAATTAGTACAACTTAATATGCAAAGTGAATATACATGAAAAAAAAAATGGAATCTCCCAATGGGGTTGAATTCTAATAGGTAACGACATCTTTGTTGGATAAATTGATTATTAGAAATTATAAAATCATTAAAAAATATTAAAGTAAATAAGCTATTTAATCAAATTAAATTGAAAAAATGATGCAACTTAAAAGAAATATATATATTTTAATTCAAATTGTCTTTTTCTTAAATAAAAATATTTGGTTTTCTATTACCTATTTAAAGATTCTAGTATCCACATTAACTTCATTTTATTCATATTTGAAGGTAAATAAATGAAGTGTTAAGGGCCTTATATGATTTTAAACAACATAAAAATAAAATGATAATGATAAATTGTTTAAAAAAATTATTTAAAATAAAATATTAAAATAAAAACTCTTACATTGATTATTTTAGAGAAGAAATTAACCTTCTAGAATAAAAAACTATTAAATTATAAAACTATATGTTATTTTAATTTTTATAGCTAAATACGCACAGTATTATCCCCGTCAGGACACGAACTTAGGAACCCCTCCCCCTTATGCCCTACCTTTTAAAATGTTGAACACGCGAGTTAGGCATGATGGACTATTATTTTTAATTAATATGATGTACAAAAATGAATTTAATTTATTAATTCTTAGCATTATGTAATCTCAATTGTTAACAAATTGACTCCATCTTATATTTTAGTATTAGGACAAGTGGTAGTGGCGGACCTAGAAAATATAGTTAGGGGGCATGAATATCTTTAGGGGAGGCATAATAGTGTATTTTCACCTATATTTCAACTAATTTAAATGAAAATTTGTTCCACTTACTTTATTTCAACATATTTTCATTACTGTACAACTTAGGATGTTGATTGTGATATTATATGTAAATAATTTATTGGGTATAAATATTATTTTATAAATAATTCACTTTGTACACTCGATTCAAGAATAAGATTTATAGGACGATTTGGACCTTGTTTTTGTATTATTTTGTTTTCCCTCTTTATAAATTTAACTTTTTGTTGATGTTTAAAATGTTTTTAATTTCCTCTAATATTTTAAAACATGTGATTGCTCCATCCTAAAGGTAAATGTAAACTTGAGTTTAGTTTATTGATGTACAAGATAGGTTATATATAGTCAAGTGTAAGTAGGGCTGGCAATATGGGCTAAGCCCAATGAACCAACCCACTTTAAGCTCAATTTTTTGAATGATTATAAATTGGAACGAAATAAGCGAGTAAATTTGGCCCATGGCCATATTCAGATTTTGCACCGGGTTAGCCCGATTATTTCGAAATTTTTATTTAATTTTTAAGTAAGCAAACTTAGAATTGAAGTTTTGAATTTATACATAAAATTTGATATTTTGGCTATCTCTTTTGTAACATAGGGGTTTTAAAAATAATAATTATTATAATATATGATTAATATATTAGCTTTGTTGTCTTAACTATTTTATTTTAATTTCTAAATGTTTTAACAATATAATTTTATACGATAATTTAATATTTTAAAAATCTTGTATATGAAAATTCTGAATGCATTGAATTAAATAAATTAAAATTTTAATATTAAATATATATTTATTTATCTCATTAATCCTATTTTAAATATTTACAATTTCATTTTTATTTATCCTTTAAATTTTATTCAATCATATATGTTTTTTTTTATAAAAATGAAGTTGTACTAGTTTATAAATTAAATTAAATTTAATAACTAAATTATCAGTATATTTTAAATAATTTTATTACTTAAACTAGTGTTAATAACAAAATAATATAAGATAAGAGAAAATTCCAATTTTCGGAAAAATAGCAAAATCGTCATTTCAATCAAAATCGGGAATTTTTCTAGATCTCGGATGACAAAACGGACTTCACCGATAGAATCGTCTCGTGAAATCTAGCTAACAAGTCGAATTTCGTTGCAGATTCAGAGACAGTTAAATTCCTACGTTTTCGAGCCTGCCCAAGTATCGGAGTCGCGAAGTAAAGCAGTTTGAGAGACATGCGATGTGACAAAAGTCACCTACTACATGTACTCATGTGACACATGTTGCATGAGTAGAGAGATTATGGAAATGGACGGCCTAGATAGTGCCAAGTGGCAAAAATCTAGAAAAATGGGACATAATGGGAATTTTAGAAATTGTTAATGAGGAAAAGACAAAATTTGGAATAGTGGTCATCTCCTACATTCAAAAAGGCCAAAAACGTGCAGAGAAAGAATGGGAGATGCAATGACTTAGATTTTGTGATTTTTTTTAGAGAGAGAGCACCTTTTCTCTAGAATTTCGGCCGATCAGACAGTCGGTTTTCGACGGAGCAAGAAGGAAAGTTGCTTTTCCGCGAGGACTACGCGTAGGCACCAATTTGGTGGAGTTAGAAAACTCAAGAGGTGAGGATCTTTTTCCTACTTGTGTTAATCCTTGTTTAAAAACCATGTAAATGGATAGGAACGTTCTTAGGCTTGTTTTTAGTCGTGAACTTCGGTCTCAGCTTTGAGCAGAAGTGGGAGAAAAGTCATATTTAGTGATTGTGATTCAATAACCACAGGGTTTTTACTATTCATGTGAATAATGACACGAAATTATTTTTGTGTGAAAATGTGTTTGGTTGAGTGATTCAAAATGAATTGCTCGTGTTTGTTAATTAGCCCATGTGAGCTAATTTTGGTGTAATTGATGGTGAATTTGCATAACATGATTTATGTGATTTAATTATGTTAATATATATGCATGTGAATATATTAGCATGAATGTATTGGAATTGGCATCATGCATTTAATATGCATTGGGGCACCCTAGAACAATAGGAGTGAGTGCATAAGGTGGTTTCTTGAGAGAATTGTTTGGAGGTTGATAATAATAATAATTATGAATTAATAGTAATCCCATTACAACATCGGAGGGTTGTCCATATAATATCAATCGTTAAGGTCGGCCCAATTGATACATCGGAGGGTTGTCCATAAAATGCAATCGTCGGGTCACATCGATTGATGCCATCGGGTTGTCCCTGAAATAGATTATCTCAGATCTGTCATATTTATATCGAAGGGTTGTCCATAGTTAAAAACAAATACCTTTGTTTGGAAAAGGTTTTCATTCATGGCAACTTGCATGTGTGAGGGAGTCAGTGAGGACTCGGGATATGGGATAAGGTGAGTCACATTCTCATCTAGGTCATGTAGACATTCGAGTAGGTTCATGTAATTGCTTGAATGTGTTTGTTTTGCCATGTATGTGCACTTAGGTGGAGAGTAACCCATGTAGGAAATTATCTCCTGCGAGCTTTTGCTTTCTCACCACAATCGAGGATGCCATTTCGGTCTGGGAGGCGCGGCCAGGAGCGTGGCACTCATTAGGGGCCGTTTGAGAAGAAGCCAGGGTTGTGGCTTTGGTAGTTATTACAATATACATGTATTAGAATGTTGTAATTTTAATATATGTTGTATTAAGAGTAATGTAAAAACTCTTGAACCATGATATATATTTGGTTGGGATATTTATATTGTGAGTATTGATACAGGGGCCCAAGTGGCCATTATTTTACTCGCATTTGGACCCTGTGTGGTCATTGTAATTGTTGGGACAGGTTTGTACCTTGGGTAGAGCTCCTTGCAAGGAGACTCCGCCTGGAATTTTAGAGTGAGTAGTGTCGGGGTTGGGCATTCACAGTATTCAGCGGGTTGGCGGTTGTCAGCGGGACCACAGTTTTAAGGCGTGCACGCGTGCCGAGCCTAGGTTTATAAATACCTAAAGCTTAGTGTCAATAAGTTAGGTATACGATTACCTAGGACTTGATGGGCATGGGTTAGATCACACATTCCTTGTGCACTTTGATGATTGATGTGTGATGAATTGTTGTGTTTTATGTGTGATTGGGTGTATAACATGTTGATTGTTATGAATGTTGTGTGGTTGTGTTCTTAGTGATTAGCACAGAGAAAAAAAAAACACAATGAGGTGAAGAAAATTTTCTAAAGTTTTACAGTGTGTAAAACTGAAGAAGAAATAAATAAAATAAATTTTAAATAATTTATTTGGTTTACTTGGAAAAATGAATATATATATATATATATATATATATATATATATATATATATATGTTTTTCGCGTTTTCGATGGTTGGGATGAAAAAAATTTATAGAAAAAATAAAGAGTCTGGCTCGCTGACAGACTCTTGCCCATTTCGGTTGTCTTCCAGGTCACAATCTGATTGTATCACTGTGACACGGTAAGGTTAAAAACTAAGGATTTGGGAGGTAGCGCACGGCGCGCCACGACAAGCGCGGCCCGAGGCCACAACATGGCCTTGCCGCCACGATGCGACCGGGCAATCTACGATCTGGCGCTTTCGAGCTAGGTCAAGATACAAAATTTGTATCGTGACCAGAAGAGGGCTTGAGACACGGCGTTGTGTCGAGATATAGGCCAAGACACGGCCGTGCAAGCGGCTGCGACTGGCCCGCGTTTATCGGTCGACCCTGGTACCCGCTACTGGCCGGGAGCGCGACCACGTCTCGTTGGCCTTGCGGCGTGTCTTGTAGCGACTTTGGGCGCAATACCCTTCGGCTAGGGTTCGATTATTGTACTGCTTTGTGCACTTGACTGGATTTTGACTCGGAACCTTTGTTTACGGCGAGTCACTGTTCGGATCTTGTTCATGAACCTTGTTCGTGAACTAACATTCATAAGCATTGTTCATGAGCACTGTTCACAAAATTTTCAAATAAATAAAATAAAATAAATAAATAAATAAATAAAAATAAATCAAATCAAATCAAATGAAATAAAATCTTTTAAACTAAGAATTTTCAAAAATAAAATTTTGTTGTTGATTTTGATTTGATATATTGATCATGTCTTGCATTTCCTATGAATGTAAGGAGATTGTGCATAATATATATATATATATATATATATATTTATTTATTTTTTTTTTTTTTTTCTGTATATGAATAGTGTCTCGGGGCTATGTTTATGCCTTAGAGATACTGCATTGAGATATTAACTTGCCATTTGACATGTGTAGATGCCTAGTCGAGGCGGGACGTGAAGTCCACGGGGTGCGGTCGGGGCACCACCGGTGTTGACCCGGCGGGCTGTGAGGGCCGTAGGGATTGTGGGCTGGCATTGCACGGGGCTGGTGCGGTAGCCCGGAGGTTCAAGTGGCCTCCGGAGGGTTTAGGCATCATCCTCCAGCATTCACGGGAGATACGATGGGTGGCGGACCATTGGTTCATGTAGATTGAGGAAGGTGTTAGAGGCTATGGGGATTACCTCGACACAACCGGGATTAGACTAGCTCGTTCGGAGAATTTGATTGAGGCCCAAGTATGGTGGAACTAGGCAAAGACCTCCTAGAGACCTAGAGAGGCAATGACGCTGGGCGAGTTTGAGTTTGTTCATGGGTAAGTATTTTCGGGATCTTGCGAGGCATGCGAAGGCTCGGGAGTTCCTAATTTGAAGCGAGGAATGATGGTTGTGATGTGGCTAGGTCACGGAGCTGCTTGGTTTTGTTGATGACTCATTGGCACTAACATGGCCAAGTCGAGGAGATCGAGTGGTGAAGTTGTCCATTGAGGCAGATCGTGGGACCGGCTTACAGGACATGGACTCCATGGTTAGGATAACCCTAACCATAGAGAGAGAGATCGAGGATGTTTTTTCGAATGAGCTACCGGGATTGCCTACGGAGGTTGTAGACTTCGATTATCAGATTACACCACAGGTATGGCTATCTCCTGTGACTCATAGGATGACTTGAGTTGAGTGGGAACTCGAGTCGACCACTTGAGCTCTTTGGACAGGGTTCATTAGGCCAGGCCTTCACCATGGGGCGCTCCGGTTCTAATGCTGAAAAGAAAGACAAGACTCTTCGGCCAGGTCGTGACTACAAGCGGTTAGAGCAGGTTACGATAAAGAATCGGTACCCATTACCGAGAATTGATGATTTTTTTGATCAATTGAGAGGAGCGCGAGTCTACTCTAAGATAGACCTTCGCACTAGTTACCATCAGCTAAGGGTTAGGGAGACAAATATCCCTAAGATAACGTTTAGGACGCGTTATGGGCATTTGAGTTCTGTTGATACCCTTTGGGTTGAAACGATCGCCCGGTACGTTCATGGACCTCATGCATAAATTATTCCAACCCTATCTAGATCAGTTTATACGTAGTCTTCGTGGATGACATTTTACGATCTCTCCCGGTCGGAGTGAGGAGCATGGTATCGCGGTTGTGTTGCAATTGTTTGAGGAGACCATGACTTTGCCCGAAGTTCGGTAAGTCAGGTTTTGAAACTGCGGGGGTGTGAGGTACAGGACACGTGGTGTCGGCATCATGTGTGTCGATTGGACCCGGAAGGTCGAATTAGGCGTGGGTTGGGAGAGGCCGAAGTCAGTCTTCGAGATACGTAGTTTCTTGGGATTGGCTGGGTACTACAGGAGATTCATTGAGGATTTCTCCCGATTAGCAGCACCTATGACGAGATTGACCCGGAAGGAGGTCAAGTTTGATTGGGATGACCGATGCGAGGAGGCATTCCAAGAGTTGAAGAGGAGACTTACTTCTGCTCCTATCTTGATAGTCAGTGGGACGGGGGTACCTGATGTATTGTGATGCCTCGAGGGCGGTGGGATGTGTTTTAATCTGATCCGGGAGGGTAGTAGCTTATGGTTCCACCGATTAGAAGAATCATGAAGCGAATTACTTGACACACGACATGGAGTTGACCATAGTCTTCGCGAGATTTGGCGCCATATGGCGAGGAGTTGAGGTGTGTCATACCATAAGTTTGAAATTGTTTTCACTTGGCAGAACTCAGCAGGGCAAGCGCGGATGGATGGAGTTCTGAGTTATGACTTCACTCTACATTACCATCTGGTAAAGACGAATGTGGTAGGCGATGCACTCGGTGAAGTCACGGGGGAGCATTGGCTGAGTATGGCTTCCTGGGAGTGGCGGATGCCAGGCTGTGGGACGGTTTGGATTACGATTGCGGCGGCTCGGGGGTACGATGGGAGTTAGTGGCTGGTCTGCGTTGAAGCGGTGATCGAGTCGGGGCGGGATGCGGAGATAGTGTCCATCGGGGGCCGGATCTGATCGAGCCGCAGGTGACGAAATTTGGGCCCATCCACCGCAGATGGTAGTCTTGGTATAGAGGGCGGAGTAGTGGTTCCCCCGATTGTGATTTGAGAGAGGAGATTCTCCGGGGAGTTTCCGCATCTCGATTCTGTAGTGCATCAGGTGGCAGAATCTGTCGGGATTTTAAGTGATCAATACCCCTCTTTGAGCGGGATGAAGAGACACGTAGGGGACTTTGTTAAAACGGGTATCGCTACGTGCTTCGACAAGTTAAGAGGCGAGCACCGAGGAGGCGGCGGGGCCGCGGGCCATTGGGGTGGGCGAGTGGAAGTGGGAGCATGTCACGATGGATTTTGTGACCCACTTGCCACGAACACCACGAGAGACATGATGCGGTATGGGTGATGGTGGGCCAGACTCACGAGTGGCACATTTTCTAGCCTTGCAGGATGACCTTCACATTAAGAGATTACTGCGTAGGTTGTATATTCGAGATGGTGGGGCTACATGGAGTACCGGAGTATCATAGTGTCGGATAGAGACCAGGTTTATGGTGCACTTTTGGAAGAGTTTCAGGCTAGAGCTGGTGACCGTGAGTCTGACTTTCCACTTACGGATAGTGATCGGTCGAGAGAGGACTATACAAGTGTTAGAGGACATGTTGCGAGCATCGTCTGGATCATAAGGGTAGTTTGGGAAGAGCACTTGCCCATGAGTGGGGTCGCCTCTGAAAACGAGTTGCCGGTCGGGTATACGGATGGCGCATCGAGGCAATGTATGGGAGGCCATGCGGATCATGCATTATGTTGGACGAGATGGAGGCTCCATCAACGGTCCCGATATGATTAGGAACACCTCCAGGGGTGACAGTCGTCGGTGTCTTCTCACGGCTCAGGCCGACGAGAAGAGTTATGCGAGATATCTGTCGACCCTTAGAGTTCGGGTTGGAATCACGTCTTCTTGAAGGTGATGCACAGAAGTGGTCGGGTTGGCAGCGCGGGGAAGCCTCACCCCGAGGTTTATTGGGCCTTCGAGATGCTCGAGAGGGTAGGCCTTTGTGGCGTCTTGGTTGGCTACGCGCCTAGGCGTGTCAAGTGTCCACGAGGGTATTTCACGTCTCCATGCTCAGTAGGTACACTCCAGGATCCGGCTCATGTAATTGGATTCAGAGGGAGAGGGTGAGGTTGACACGGATCGCCGAGGGAGGGACCGGTGCATTATGGATAGCCATGATCGGTATTAGATGCAAGGCCCAGAGCGGGGCTGGTGAGGGTGCTATGGCGGCAGGAGTGGAGGAGTCAATGTGGGAGCGCGGGGACACGTGCGAACCACATAATTTCTTCTTGTTTAGGGATGAAGGTCGTGGTTTAGTCGTTTAATGCCCCAAATGACTAGTTTACAAGCATGGTATAGTGCATTGCATATGCATGTGATTCGTAGTGATTGTAGAAATTTTGGGATGAAATTCCTTTTAAGGAGGGGAGAATGTAAGACCCGAGAAAATTCCAATTTTCGGAAAAATGGCAAAATCGTCATTTTGGTCAAAATCTGGAATTTTTCTAGATCTCGGATGACAAAACGGACTTCACCGTTAGAATCGTCTCGCGAAATCTAGCTAACAAGTAGAATTTCGTCGAATTCCAAGACAATCGGAATTTCACGTTTTTCGAGGCACCGAGTATCGGGTGCTGTAAAACGGGTTTGAAAGACATGTGATGTGACAAAAGTCACCTACTACATGTACTCATGTGACACATGTTGCATGAGTAGAGAGATGATGGAAATGGACGGCCTAGATAGTGCCAAGTGGCAAAAATCTAGAAAAAGGGGACATAAAGGGAATTTTAGAAATTGTTAATGAGGAAAAAGACAAAATTTGGAATAGTGGTCATCTCCTACATTCAAAAAGGCCAAAAACATGCAGAGAAAGAATGGGAGATGCAGTGGCTTAGATTTTGTGATTTTTTTTAGGGAGAGAGCACCTTCTCTCTAGAATTACGTGCGTCGGACAAAATCGGTTTCGGTAGACAAGAGGAAAGTTGCTCTGGCCAGGGACTACGCGTGGGCATCAATTTGGTGGAGTTAAGACAACTCAAGAGGTAAGGGATCTTTCCTATTTGTGTTAATCCTTGTTTAAGAACCATGTAAATGGTTAGGAACGTTCTGAGGCTTGTTTTAGCCGTGAACTCGGTCTCAAAAGCTTTGAACCGAGTGGAGAAAATTCCTATTTGAGTGATTGTGAACAGTAACCTGAGGGTTTTACTGTTCATGTGAATAGTGAAACGAAATTATTTTTGTGTGAAAATGTGTTTGGTTGAGTGATTCAAAATGAATTGCTCGTGTTTGTTAATTAGCCCATGCGAGCTAATTTTTGGTGTAATTGATGGTGAATTGCATAACATGTTTTATGTGATTTAATTATGTTAATATATATGCATGTGAATATATTAGCATGAATGTATTGGAATTGACATCATGCATTCCATATGCACTGGGGCACCCTAGAACAATAGGAGTGAGTGCATGAGGTGGTTTCTTGAGAGAATTGTTTCGGAGGGTTGACCAATAATAATAATTATCGGAGTGTGTCCATTACAACATCGGAGGGTTGTCCATATAATATCAATCGTCGGAGTCGGCCCAATTGATATACATCGGAGGGTTGTCCATAAAATATCAATCGTCGGAGTCGGTCCAATTGATATACATCGGAGGGTTGTCCACAAAATAGATTATCGGAGTCTGTCCACTATTTATATCGGAGAGTTGTCCACGGTTAAAAACAAATACCTTTGTTTGGAAAAGGTTTTCATTCATGGCAACTTTCATGTGTGAGGGAGTCGGTGAGGACTAGGGATATAGGATAGGGTGAGTCACATTCTCATCCAGGTCATGTAGACATTCGAGTAGGTTCATGTAATTGCTTGAATGTGTTTGTTTTGCCATGCATGTGCACTTAGGTGGAGAGTAACCCATGTAGGAAATTATCTCTACTGGGCTTTGCTCACTTTGTCGAGGGATCACCATTTCAAGTACAGGGAGCGACCGGGAAGGCGGCACTCATTAGGGGTCGTTTGAGAAGAAAGCCGGGTTATGGCTTTGGTAGTTATTTTGTATACATGTATTAGAATGTTGTAATTTTAATATATAGTTGTATTAAAATGTCAAAAACTCTTGAACCATGATATATATTTGGTTGGGATATTTATATTGTGAGTATTGATGCAAGGGCCCAAGTGGCCATTATTTTACTCGCATTTGGACCATGTGTGGTCATTGTAATTGTTAGAGACAGGTTTGTACCTTGGTAGAGCTTCTCGTCTGAAAGGAGACTCTGGAATTTTCGTGGTAGTGTCGGGTTGCAGACATTCACGTATTCCGTGAGTTGGCATGAGGGTTGTCAACGGGATACACAGTTTTGGGGCGTCACAAATAATGTTATTTTTAAAATAATTAACAAAAATTTATACTAATTTCTTTCCTAATATGATTATATCTTTTCACAAGATGAGTTTTCAAACAAATAGGATATTTCATTATTATACGTTTGAGATGCATTTTTAGAAAAAATATTTTTTTATTCGAAACATAAATGAAATTTATGTTGTTAACATTCTAAATTAATAAATAGATGATGAAAAATCAACCATCATCGAGGATATATGTGGCGCCCCAAATCCCAAGGGTCATTTTCTTTTTTGAATAGTGACTTGGGAACCGTGTCCCAAATAACGATCTTGAGCGGTAAACAACATTGCACACTGTCGAAAATGGGTTGAGCGCACTGTGTGCGTGCACTACGCGCCCATTGTGCGCACACAACGTGCGTTGTGCGCGTCTTGCGCACATAGGCAAGCGTTGTCGGGTGTGGCTGGTGCCTTACCGCCGCTTGCTGTGCGCCCTGTCGTGCACGCGTGCTGCCACACACGCTAGGCGAGCTCACAATCACGACACATGCAGTCCGCCTGGCCTGTAGCAACACCAAGGGTCGTGTCGCGACACCCGAAAGGGGCAACCCTATCGCCTTTACGAACACACTCTCGGGCTGGTGAACACCAAAAATTTGTCGTGACTCTGGCGGCAAATAAACCTTCGCAGCCACCAAAAAGTGTGTCGCGACCCAGAATTCTTATGCCCGTGTCGGCGACACCGAGCGTGTCGCGACGACCTCAACGCTCACCATCGCGACCTGTGTCATGACAACAAAAAGTCGAGTCATTGAGCCCCAGCAGCTTTGCCCACTGGCCGTGACATGAAAAATCATGTCGCGACTTAGAACCAGCCTGTCCCAGCCCAACCATGTCAAAAAAACCGTACGCTGGCGAAGCCCTATCAGCGACCTAAATGCGATCCTAACCCCGATACAGCCGCGACCGCAATCCTATTGCGACCGAACGCCCGTACAACGAAGACCCGTATCAGCGACATGAAGACCGGCAACTCTATCACGGCGAGAAAATCCTCTATCTCAGCAAGCCATTACGATGCGGCGTCCAAAACCATGTCACCGCAGCGTTCTTTGCCTGCGCTGGTGGCACATCGCGTGCGCGACCTGCTGAAGCGACCACGACCATATCTGCATGGCCATGTGCACCTGTCGCGTAGGGAACTCACTTGTCTACTTGAGAGACACGGAAATGGGCAGTAGCCATTCCATTTCCTTCTGCCTTCCCAAAATTGCCCAGGATGCAATATTTTTCGATATTGCATCCTATTATATATTATTTTTAGGCAATATATACTGCGGGAAAATATTAACATAACAACTGGAACATCCAGGAATTTCAGTTTCTATTATAAAAAAAACACCTTGTTATGTAAAACTTGATATTTTATCCAAAAATATTACAAAATAGCTGAAAAGGCCACAGCAGGCCAATTTCCCAGCTGCCGAACAGTTACCTCCTACACGTGCTTAACAGGTTCCCCATGTAGCGCCCCAAAATACCCTAAAATTTTTATAATAATTTTTATTATATATTCCGGGTATAAATTGAGTCAACTTGGGTTTTTCCGGGAAAACTGATAAATTGTTAAATAGCTAAAAGTGAAATGAAAATGTGAGCATATGATTAAGTATTATATGCTAAAATGAGTGATTGAACCGAGAAATAAACCAGTAATGGCAAATTTGAAATTTGTAAAATGAGGACCTAGAGTCCAAATAATAAGCTTAAATGCTAAAGTGAATTAAATGATAAATGAAAGTGAAATGAAGAGTTAGTGGTATTAGAGTTAGTGAAATGAAGAGTTAAAATGCCAAAAATTAGAAATGGGATTTATGAAAGTGCCAAACATGGCCTTATAATGGATAAGTTGTATTAGACCACATTTTGTCTTAGAAACCTCCCACAAGTGCCAAAAATGTTTTGGAGACAAGAGATAGAGAGAGAAGCTAGGGTTTTGGGGAAATAGTTGGAGATTGGTGTGAATTCCTCCATGCTTGTGCAAGATCTTGTAAGGAGGAAGGAAGAAGGAAACTAGGGCTTCAAGTGCAAAGTTATTTCAAGGTATGACACAAACCCTAGAATTTCTTAAATGATGTTTGGGTTAGAAAAACTCTAATCCATCCATGGGTTTTGCTCATGGTTGGTTTAAGAGGGTATTAGAATGCCTTTGGGAGTGATTCCCACGATTTGTTTTGAGTTTTGAGGATTTTTGATGAAAAATCTCAAAAATGAGTAAAGAGAAAAACTGGGCAAAAACAGGCCCCTTCGTTGTAGTAGCCCTCTGCAGCCGCGGCAAGAGTACCTGCCGCAGTGAAATTTGAGAAGGACCCAAAGGCTCGCTCTGAGCGTACTTGATGCTACGCAGCAGCGAAGCCTTTGTTCACGAGGCAAAAATTTTCTGGTTTTTGTTTCCAAACACCTCGTTTTCGTACCCTGATAGTTTAAGGACCCTAATAAATGAGTAATGGGAGTTCGTCTTCGAGCAGACTTAGTGTCTTAACCCAAGACCGTTAACGAAAATTAATCGACATTCAATAAAAATATATAATAACTGTTTATCCACTAAGAGTGTCGCAGTTGTTATTGGTAGGGGCGGGTGAGGATCACCTAGCAGGGCGGATCGAATGGAAGGAAGCCCGGCCAAGCTGACTTCGGTTTGTTCACTTACTCTATCCTTGTTTCAAGTGTTTTGGTAGTATTCCAAATAAATCTGAAATTATTATATGGAATGAGAATATCTTGGTATATTACGAAAACATATGGATTTGAAAATGTGATAATTGGAAATGATTGACGATTAATTGCATGTGAAAGATTAATCGAATTGTAAGCGGGTAGTCAATTCTTGACATCTTGAATTGAATCGATATGCAGATAGGCAAGCCTAAGCGGGATGCCCCAATCGGCATCCGTTATGAAGGCACCTCGAAATTGTCCAATGTCCCACTTGGCAAGATGCAACAATTGGCATCTGTCATGATGGCGTATGGCATTGAAGAAATGTTCCCACTTGGCTGGATGCACCAATCGGCATCCGTCATGATGGTGTATGGAATTTAAATACCACAGGTCGGGGTGCACCAATCAGCATTCAGCATGATGGGAGACCGAAATTGTGAAATATGTAAGCACATTACCGAATAATAAAAATGACGGTATTCACCTAACGGAATCCGTCATGAATGTGAATTGTATAGACAAAGTGAGATAATACACTTTGATCAATGAAAATGAGATTTGTAAACTAAATACGTCTTTAAGAGTACATATTTAAATCTCATGAATTGAATTAAATGATTTGTTGCATGTGGAAATGCATATTTTGATATGATCAATGATTTGTAAAGTGAAAACATGTGAAAATGAATAAGTATGAGTATAGTTTGATATAAAGGCATGCTTTTATGATAAATGCATGTCATGTTAAATTGAAAATTGGAATAGAACTGTATAGAACCACTAAGCATGAAAATGTTTAGCGTATAGTTTTTATCTATGCGCAGGTTTCAAGTAAATATGAAAGAAGGCAAGATCAAGAACCGCACGCAGAGTCATAGAGAAAGTTGCGGCGTATAAGTATATACCCCGTCATATGCATATCATTTCTTTTTGAAGTGTGACATTTTGTGAACAAAAGAGTTAAACTCTGAATCATTGTTTGTATATCATTTTGTAAAGACGTGATACGCCATTTTGTAAACGAATTGTATAAGTGTAAATGTTTTGGGCCTACCATTTGAAATGCTTCCATGTAAATGAGAATTCTAAAATGAAATGATGTAAATAAAACGTTTTGATAAGATAAACAAAAAGCGATTAAGAATGTAGAGCTCAGTTCGAGATCCACCATTCGGGTCGGCCGAGGATTAGTCCCGCGACATTTTGAAAAGAAAATTTAATAAAGGTAAATAAAAAAATTAACGAGGCGTCCCCGGGTTTCGGTTTGGATCGCCAGTGGGTCGGATAGGGCTCGGGGTCGCTATACCTACTTGAGGTGGCTTGATGCTAATAAGTTTTCCTCTGAGGGTTACTCCCCACCTAAAATGCACATGCAATAGTACATAAACATCAATCATATTTCATACAATTTATGCAACATTATATGAAATGTTCCGTGTCATGCATGAGATGTGACCCCTCATGCTCACAACCCGAGTCCCATCCGACTCCCCCACACCTGTAATTTCTAAGTGGGGATAACCAACCCTTGGTATTTAACCCAAGGACTGAAACCATTGGAAAATCCTCCAATTTTACTTTACCGACTCCCATGTGTTTTACATTTGTGGGCCACAGATTTTCGGGTTTTTCCATGGGATATGCAGCCTTTTCAACATTTTCGTGAACTTACATCCACCCAGGGCAAACATGTCCTAGCCGTGAATAAAATCACAGGTCTTTCTTACAGAGAGGGGATCTACCCCAACACGTAACATGCCATTTAAATGGCTTTACACCCTTATGAGTCTCTATGGACTTTGTCCATTTTAGAGCTCCGACCATTCACGACATCGGTGAATAAACGTACCATGCACCCACCGGGCTCATTACGATGTGCGGTACATCTGAAATGCATAGTGCAATGCATTTTCCTTTATGTTACATGTATGTATGAGTGCTACATGAAACACTTACATACTATGGATAATTATAATTGATACATATAATTAGCATCCATAAGCAACCCATGTTAATACATCAATAGCATACATTAGCATGTTATTCTTCACACTACATGTTATTCATATAAGCCATAACACACAACAAGGTCACAATCTTGGACCCATCCAACAGGGTACCTCACAGTCCCTTCACAAACATGAACCAATTTGGTTCCAAACATCCATACAACATCAAACAAGCCATGAAACATGGAAACTTTTGGTTTCGAGATCAAACCCTAACCCACAACAGTCTCGGACTGTGTGAAAGCCGGTCATAAAATTCTCTACCATCTAGTCCCAAGTCTTGGAACTAAATCACATTATCTCTAATGGCCTCCCATAAACGGCCCATACCATTATATGGCCTTTAGACTCAAAGTAAACCGAGTAGGAAAATCTCCTACCTTATGGAGTTTGTCGAAACTCTAAGTTTTTGGTGTCCACACGTAGATCGCACTGCATGTACCAACTTTAGTGCTCAAACCATCGAGCTTCGACCGTCGGAATACCGGGAAATCCTCCCTTTTCCCTTTTCTCCTTCCCTTCTCTTTTCTTTCTACGAACTCTTTCTCTCTTTCTTTCTTTCTTTTTCTTTTTCCTCTTTCCTCTTGTACTTTTCTTCTCTCTTTTGGATCATCCTTGAAAGTCGGTCAAAGGAGGAAACCTCCTCCCCTTTTCCTTCAAGCCACTTGTGTGGTGCTTGATTTTCCTCCTTTTTCTTTTATTTCTTATTTCCTTTTTATTGCATCATCTCCTACATGGCTTAATGTGAGCCATGGAATCATGCAACACATGCTCAATGTGAGCCATTCCTTTTTTAGTGAACCACATGGCTCTTTCTATGTGTCACTTCCTTAGGGTGACATGTGGCATCCCCTAAATCACATCATGTGTCATTCGACACCCTACGCTTCAAAAAGCGTGCCATCGGAACTATCCCAGGTCAGGCCCAGGTCGACGTGGTAGCTAGATTTATGAGACAATTTCAACGGTGAAGTCTATTTCATCATACGAGATCTAGAGAATTACAGTTTTTTGGCCAAAGTATTGTTTTTACCCTTTTAAGAAAATTTGAATTTTCAGTTTTCTGTTCTTCCCCTAATAAAAAATTTCATCCCAAAATTCCACACACATACACATTAAATCACATGCATATGTTACCTCACCATGAGCAAAATCCCCGTGATCTCTGTCTCACAGTCCTTACATATCTGATCACTCTCACCCTAGGGGAGAATTTCCAAACAACGGCTTCCCCAGAGGCCTCAACCTCCAAGCCCAAACCTATAACATAAGATGCAATAATGAACATGATGCATCAGACAACAAATGCAGGTATGAAAATGTACCCTGCATATCCGGCTGATCTATACGCTCATTGTCACGCCCCCGATCCGGCAGGCCCGATTGGATCCGGCCGTGGGCGCGTACCATCTATCATATCTATATAGTGGGACTCTCATTATTTCAATTCTTTCTCGAGCATTACTGTACCTATTGGTGCATAAACAATTTCAGTAATAACAAAAATCATTTGTACATGCTACAAAGAAGCCCCTGCCGGAGTGGTGTCCATCACAGATTTATACACGTACTCTACGGGTCCAGTACTTAATATACAATTACTTATATATGTACATATTTAATAGTGTTCAGCATTTACATTGTTTCAAAAGCAAAGACTTATCTGATGCTCACCAAAATCTTTAATGGACCCCTATTGATGTGTTGACCTCGGCTGCTGATGTGGATCGACTCGTACTCTGCTTTCATCTTCTCCTGTACCTACGGTTAACACGTGCTAAGCTTTACGCTTAGTGGGAACATAGCATGGACAACCACCGACATTGTCTAAGCTTATACATATGCATTATATATATATCTAAACATTTTTCTGCGTAATTCCTTATCATCGATATTCCTATTGCATATCGATCTTTTTCTATTTATGTTCTATATCTTTAGCATCTCACTTTTATTTATACTTTTATGTGTTCTATTTGAGTACTTTACATATTCCTATACTTATCTGTGTTCATCTCACGCTTGTTATATGTCTTTTCAGTGAACCATATTCTTTTATCGGAATTTCGCAGCATGTCTCTAGTTTATGTCTCTTTCATCTTTCGGTTATATGGTTATTGCATTCTTCACTTTCATACTTGTACTATTGTATACTTTCCTATTATAGGTGTTCATCTTATCTTGTTCATATCCTATTATCACCAATACTAATCTACTTTTCTTATTTTATACCTATTTTCATATCGGGTTATAATGTACTTCTTATTCTTATGTATCACGTACTTTCATCGCATATGAGCTATGCTTCTCATATCATATCCTATTATATACTTTTAAATCCACATTTCCTTTGTGTATACTTTTCCTTTTCTTTTATTTTCATATGCAAATACCTTAGAGTGGATTCGGGAACTATGTGCAGAAGGTACTATCAGCATCTGACGGTGATCTCACATGCATTGTGTACCCAAAGGTACTATCAGCTGTGAGACGATGATTTACTATCTATATGGCACCCAAAGGTACACTATCTTTGTCTGAGGCAGTGATTCGGTCTATTAATGGTGACCCTTGCGGGGCCACGATCAATAGGATCTGCCTCATTCGACAAGCGGGGCCTCAATATCTGTCTGTGAATATCACTGCGTCTTGTATCTTCCCTATAGGCATGCCTATCTATCCCTCTACCAGGTTCTAACACAGGCAATCAGTTTTGTTACATTTTATGTACATATTTCATAAGCATGAATAACTATTGTTATCATGATTGCTTATGCAATATATACTATCATTACTTTAATCTGTGATGGTCTCATATCACAACGAGTTTTTCATATTACGGTTCTCATTCCTATGCTTTGTCATCTTTTGCTTATCTCTATCGTTCTTATCATTTATGTCTTTTTATCATATGTTCTAAGTGAACCATCTTATTCTTTTTGTATCTATCATCTCATATCAATTCACGTATTCTATCATTTGTTCTTAGCATGTTCTATCTATTCATTTTAAATATATCTATCCATATAATCCTATATTCATATTGAACATATAATGAAATACACCTCGATCATATATTCTTATTCCTTTATGAATCTAGTTTTACTTGAATTGGAATCGAATCCAATGAGATATCAAACTAAATTATAGCATTTTCATGCCAACTAGTCATTAGATTTTAAGATGACAGTTTTGTATTACTCAATTTTCCGGGTCTTAACTTAATATTTTGATACTATGTCCTTATACTCATTTAAAGCTAAGGTGCTAGGGTTCTATTCCGGTGAGATCACCCAATTCGAACCAGGAACTCAGGATACGTCAGAAACAACCGGGACCTCTATGTTCAACACTTTGGGAAATAGGTTGGTTTGCACATGGTCCCACTTCAGTGTATTTTGGGACACTTAGGATCAGAATTTGCTTGATTCCTTCTCTTTAAGTTTGTTCTCCTTGAAGTCTATTTTAATTTTCCACTTGAATCACCCAATTCGGATAAAAATGGGGAAGTTATGGCCAAAATACAAAAGAAACTGGTCAGAACAGGAAAACCAATTAAAGTTCTACCAGTAGAACTTAACACTACCAGTGAACTTGGCCAAAAATGACCAGAATCAGTTCTACCGGTAGAACTTAACTTCTCTGGGTAGAGACATCAGAAGAATGCCCAGAATGTGTATTTTCTCACATTTTTCCATACTTTTGATCCCCAATCACTTCTATACCTCAAACACACATCTAATCCTTTTCCAATTCACCTTGGAATCACTTTTCTATTCAATTTCTCTTTCATTTCTTATCTTCTTTCAAAATCTTTCCATGAATTTCTCCCAAAATCATTCCATCATGGGTTATGATCCATCCTCAAACCAACCATGATGATTAGTTGGGAGTTTATTCTAAACCTAACTCAATTGCCTTTCAAATTAACCATGAATCCAACCCAAAAGGAAGAATTCCTACTTACCTTGTTCCATATGGGGTTTTACCAACCCTAAATTCAAGAGATCCAAGGTTAGAATGAATTTTAACAAAACCCTAGCTTTTTGGAGACAAGCTATTAACTAAACCAAGCCTTAGAATTCCATAAATCCATACAAAAACTAAAGTTCCATACCTTAGTTTGGCTTTGATCTTGGCTCCTCCTTCTTCCTCTTCTTCTCTTCTTCTTCTTCCTCTCTCCTTTTGCTCTTCCCCTCTCTCTCTACGTTTTTCTCTCCCCCAATTTGAGACCAATTTGGTCTTTAAAATCCCATCTTTTCTAAGGCCATGTTTGGCCATCAAAAACCCATTTTTGGGTTAAGTTTGCTTTATTGCCTTTTTGTCCTCCAACTTCCCCTTATTTCATTGTGGCCTCAATTCTTGTTATTTCTACTTTGGCCTATAACCTATCAACTTATGACTTTTATGCCCCCATTTTGGCAAATTACAATTTTGTCCTTAAGTTTTGTAACTTTCCGGGTCTCTCATTTCCCAGTTTCACATTTAACTCATGAAACAGTCAAATTAGGCTTACAAAATACCCTAAACATGTCAGCTTGACTAAGGGTCTATTTTGGGGTGTTATGCTCATCCTGCGGTACAGCGGCGTGAATAGCCCCTGGGTCCACAGAAGTCTGGCTGTGAACCACGTACTAACCTCGACCCATACTGGCCCTTGGCTCACGTAAGTAGAAAGTGCTTGTATAGCATCTTGTGGCCCGAGATTGGTTCCTCGACCCATGCAGTGAGAAGGAACAAGCGAGTGCATCGTCCCACGATGGCGGGATTTGCCGGCCCAAAACCTTGGGATCCACCGCCTCCCAGTGGGTGATCACGGACTTCATATGTCGGGTTGATGGCGACCAAAGCGTAATCATCGACCTTGGTGGCCACATTACTGGGGCACTCGTGGGACCAGAGTCTGCCTCTTTCCCAAACTTGGAGAAGGCTGATCCTCTTTCCTCTTCCCACTAGTCTCTGCGTCACGAATGCTCTGTGCATCATCTACCTCCCTCTCTATGGCCATGGTCGTCTCGACCATAGAGTCCAGGTCCTGTAGGCAGAGCCCTACAATCTTTCCTCGAATGGATAAATTCAGCCTATTCTCAAACCTCCTAACTTTGGCCATGTCTGTGGCCACATAGTCATCACCAAAACGCGCCAACTCGGTGAATCTGGCCATGTACTCCATCATCGTCATCGTTCCCTACCTTAGCTATAGGAACTCTTGGGCCTTTGCATGTCTAGTAGTGGCCGGAAAATACTTGCTCACAAAGAGCCCATGGAACTCTACCCAAGTCATTGCCTCTAAGTCCCTAGAGGTCTTAGCCTAGTCCCACCACACTCAGGACTTACCTGCTCATTTGGAGCAGTAGCTAACTGATCCTCACGGCGGCTGGAGGTAATCTCCATCGCCTCTAGAGAATCCTCTCTATCTGTAGAAACCAGTCGTTTGCCCTTTGGATCCCCTCCACATGTGTCGGAGGATGATATGCCTTAAATCTATGAAGGATTGCCCAGACCTCCCTCCACTTTTCTGTTGCACTAGCTTGTGCAATGGTAGCGTACATGTTGGCTTGACGCCAGCAAAGGCACATTGGTATGAGTGGTACCTAACTTTGCACCTGGAAGTGGGCGACCTCTACGTCCATCCTTGACTTTCCATGCACACATGTCAAATGGCAACAAACTTTATTTAATTTCATTTTAAGTCTAACTAGTAATGCATACCGATTCTTAGAGACTTGACAACCATGAGCCCGACCCATTCATCGCAAAGTAGATGTTGACCTTATACTCTCTTTATTTATTTCAATAAAATTCAAAACTTTCATGTTCATTTCATTTTCGAACCCCTTAGGTGCAGTTCCTAACCTTAGCATTCCACTTTTCCTATATACATTATGCCATGCATATAATTTTCTAGATGCAATAACCACGCAATCACTTTTCCATATACATCCTCTAGTGTATATATTTTCCACACAATGTGTAACCTGCGATCCACACAATCACAAACATGGAACATATACCCGAACACGACATGAAACACACCATGCATGCAGTGGTCTAAACCCATCCCATGAACTCCTAGGTATTCGTGTACCTAAACCTTGGCACCAAATTGTAATTTATGGATACCACTCTCGAGCTCCCAAGGTATTCATATACCTATGCTCTAATACCACGCTGTGGCGCCCTAAATCCCGGGGGTCATTTTTTTTTATTAATAGTGACTCGGGAATCGTGTCCCAAATAACGATCTTAGGCAGTGCACAACCTTTGCTGCTTTGTTGAAAATGGGTTGAGTGCACGGTCGCGCGTCTCTTTGCTTGCCCCCATTGTTAGGGTTGTCTTGCGACTGCGCGAGCCCTAGCGCCTTGTGGATGCGTGACTGCGCCTATAATCTGCAGCGCGCTGCGTGCGCATGCTAGACACGCTCATGATCGCCACATGCCCAACCCGCTTGGCCTATCGCGACACAAAAGGCCTTGTCGCGACACCCGAAAGGGGTGACCCTATCGCGACACCAAACCTGCCTCTCCTAGGCCTGGTCACGACACCAAAAATTTTATCGCGACCCTAAACAGCCAAACCAGTCAGGACACCAAAAAGTGTGTCGCGACACCAAATTTCTACGCCCATGTCATGACACCAAAAGTTGTGTCTCGACAGCCTTCTGCTCACCACGCGACCTCAGGTGTCGCGAT
The DNA here is from genome assembly GCA_016808115.1 of Tetrastigma voinierianum. Lineage (NCBI taxonomy): Eukaryota > Viridiplantae > Streptophyta > Magnoliopsida > Vitales > Vitaceae > Tetrastigma > Tetrastigma voinierianum. The sequence continues at coordinate 160,176 of JAEQBH010008350.1, forward strand.
ACCAAAAGCGCAGAATTACCGCCCAACACCCTAGCGGCTGCCTGTCACAGCATGAAAAATCATGTGGCGACCAGAACCATTTGTCTGACCCAACCATTTCAAAAAACCCACATCATGACGAAACCCTATCATAACCTAAATGCCTAGTCCACGGCTCTAAGCCTGTCGCGACATAAGAACTTCTGTCATGACACATAACTCTTGTTAGACTAAAATGCCCATTGCAGCCGAAGACCCATGTCGCGACATGGTTCATCGAGACACATTGAACCATGTCGCGACATGAAGACCAGCAACTCCTGTCGCGAAAAAAAATCCTCTGTCACTACAGAGCCCTTTTGTCGCGCGTCCAAAATCATGTCGCGCATGCTGCTACGCGCGCTGCTGGCTTGTCCTGTGCGCATGCGAGCGGCCCTGGCCATGTCATGCATGGCCATGTGCGCCCTGTCGCAACTGGGAACTCCCTATCACAACAGAGACCTGGAAATGGGCATTAGACCATTCCATTTCCTTCCTGAACTTCTCAAATTCACCCAGATGCAATATTTTCAATACTGCATCCTATTGTACTCATTTTTCAGGCAATATATACTCTGAGAAAAATATTAACATAACACTGGAACATCTCAGAACTCAGTTTCTATTATAAACACCTTATTTGCATGTAAAAGCTGGATATTTTATCCAAAATATTACAAAACAACTTAAAAAGGCCACAACCGACCAATTTCTAGCGAGCTCCAGGAACCAAGTACCTCCCCTGTTTGAAAAATAGTTCCCCACATAGGGTGAGAAATGCCCAGTATAAAGTTTTCCTACAAGGGTTACTCCCCACCTAAAATGCACATGCAATGGCGTACATAAACATCAATCACATTTCATACAATTTATGCAACATTATATGAAATGTTCCGTGTCATGCATGAGATGTGACCCCTCATGCTCACAACCTGAGTCCCATCCCACTCCCCTACACCTACAATTGCCAAGTGGGGATAACAAACCATTGGTATTTAACCCAAGGACTAAAACCATTGGAAAATCCTCCAATTTTACTTTACCGACTCCCGTGTCCAATTTTACTTTACCAACTCCCATGTTTTTTACATTTATGGGCCCCACAGTTTTTAGGTTTTAGGGGAGTCTGTGGCGCTAAAACCGGGGTGTCCAGATTGACAACTTGCCAGTCAACCCACAGATAGTCGTGGATGTCGGGTAACAGAGCACCACCAGAAAGTGGGGCGAGAGTCTCCTTTATACGGGGGATCTCCTGCTCAAATACAACATCCCAAGCAGGTATACAATGACCACGCGGGGTCCACATGCGAGTAAAATAATGGTACTTGGGCTGCATTAATACTCACAAATACATCAACTATATACAATAGTTCAAGAGTTAATAAATTACTCTTTACCAACACTATATCAAAATTTAGGATTTCAATACATGTTATACAAAAGAATGCAGGCCCTGGCAGAAACTTTCTTCAAAAATACGGCCTCTAGTGAGGCGTTGTCCTCTGCACACTCCACAGTACTGAAATGGTGATCTCGGCGAGGGGTGAGCAAAGCCAGTAGAGATAATTTACTACAGGTTACTCCCCACCTAAGTGCATGTCATGGCAAACAATCACATTCAAGCAATTTCATGAACCTACAAGTGTCTACATTGCCCAAACACATGTCGAGTCCTCACCGACTCCCTCACATATGCCTAAGCCGAATGCGAGTAAAATATCAAGTTTTCAAAACAAAAGCTATTTGTTCTTGAAAAGCGCACTCTGCAGTTTGTTAAAATCAATTAGACAACCCTGCGAGGCGAATTCTTTGGATAACTCTGCGAAGCAGTCATGGTCCTCATCGAAGTGATACGTTGGGCTGACTCTCCAAAGAGGAAAATCTTCAGAAAATCTTCCTTGAAATTCCTTTCACAAACATTTTTCATTTTTCTTTCAATTTCATGTCATGCACTCACTCCCAATATTCTAGGGTGCCCCAGTGCATATGGAATGCATTATGTCAATCCCAACAAACTCATACTAATATATATAAAACATGTATATATATTAACATATTTAATTCACACAATTCATGTTATTAAATTCACATCAATAACACTAAAATTAGCTCACATGGGCTAATTAACAAACACAAGCAATTCATTTTGATCACTTAACATCATAAAAATCACACAAAAAAAATCACATCACTATTCACATGAACAGTGAAACCCTAGGAGTTGGCAACATTCCACGGCCAAAATAGGGATTTTTCTCTACTAGGTTCAAAATGTTTGGGGCCGAGAAAACACTGACTAATCAAACCTCCGAAACATCCCAACCATTTTACATGGATCTTAGCTGAAGAATAATACAAGTAGGAAAGATCCTACCTCTTAGGTTGTCGAACTCCACCAAATCGGTGCCACAGTGGTAGCCTCGCACCGCGATAGAACAACTTTGCTAACCTCCGTCAAGACTGACGGTTGAATGGCGGAAATCTAGAGAGAAGGCACACCTTCTCTCTTTAAAACTCAAAATCTTCACCTACTATCGATTTGTTGCCCTCCTCACGTTTTGGTCTCCTTTCTTTTGGAGAAGATCACTATTCTAAGTTTGTCTTTTTATCATTAACATTTCAAATAATTCTCATCATGTCCCTTCTTCTAGATTTTTGACACTTGGCACAATCTAATCCGTCCATTTCCATCATCTCTCTAATCTTGCAACATGTGTCACAAGAGTACATGTAGTAGGTGACTTTTATCACATCATATGTCTCTCAAACCCATTTTACAGCACCCAATACTCGGTGCTTCGAAAAACATGAAATTCCAATTGTCTCGAAATTCGACGAAATTCAACGTGTTAGCTAGATTTCGTGAGAAAATTCCAACGGTGAAGTCCGTTTCGTCATCCGAGATTTAGAAAAATTTTGGATTTTTACCGAAATTACTATTTTACCATTTTTCAGAAAATTGGAATTTTCTCGGGTCTTATAGAGTCGAATGGGACTCAAGTTGTGAGCATGAGGGGTCATAAATCATGCATGACACATAACATTTCATATAATGTTGCATAAATTGTATGAAATGTGATTAATGTTTATGTATGTGCATTTTATGTGGGGAGTAACCCTTGTAGGAAAACTTTCTACTAGGCATTGCTCACCAGTGTGGAGAGCGATTTTTAGTGCGCGGGGGAGGTAAGCGGTTGGGGCTTCAGTTGTGAAATTGGTCGAGTTGTGGCCTTTTTCAATTATTTTGTAATATTTTGGATAAAATATCCTGTTTTTACATGTAAATAAGGTGTTTTTATAATGGCGGGTTACGGATGTTCTAGTGTTATGTTAATATTTTTTCCCGAGTATATATTGCACGAAAAATGAAGTCTGATAGGATCTGAGTATCAAAAATATTGCATACGGGTGAATTTGAAGTGCGAGAAGGAAATGGAATGAGCTCTTGCCATTTCGAGGTCTCTATCTGACGGTTCCCGATCAGCGACGGGGTGCACATGGCCTTACCGCGACATGGCGGGGAGTCAGCCAGCAGCGTACACAGCGACGAACCAATTGCCGCGCCGAGACGCCGGTGCTGGGGCCCGCGCGATGAGATTTTACATCAGCGATGAGTTATTGGTCTTCATGTCAGCGACATGGTTCAATGTCTTCGCAACATGGGTCTTCGGCTATGATAGAGCGGTTGGATCCGCGACGAGAGATACGTATCGCAATAGGGTTGGTTGCGGGGCCCCGAGTCATTAGGTCGCGATAGGGCTTTCTTGTTGCGACAGGGGTTTTTTGGACATGGTTGGGCTGGGACAGGCTGGTTCTAGCTCACGACATGATTGTTCATGTCGCGGCGAGAACGTGATTGGGGTATGTCGACCACCGGGGCTAGCGTGATGAGCAGGAAATTTGTGTAACCACGGCTTTGGTGTGTGGCGCAGGCATGGCCAATTCGGTGTCGCGACACACTTTTTGGTGTCGTGACATGGTTTGGCCGTTTAAGGTCGCGACAAATTTTTTGGTGTCGCGACCAGGCCTGGGAGAGGCAGGTTTGGTGTCAAGTCTTGGAACTAAATAACATGGCCTCTAATGGCCTCCCATAAACAACTCATACCATTATATGGCCTTTAGACCCGAAATGGCTAGACGGGAAAATCCCACTGCCTTATGAAGTTTGTGACTCAAGATTTTGGTGTCGCGTAGATCGCTGCGTGTACCAGCCAGGCACTCATGCAGGTCGAGAACCGGCAGAGTCGGAATCTTGGGAAATATCCTTTTCCTTTTCTCGCTCTCCTTCCCTTCTCTTTTCTTTACGAACTCTTTCTCTCTTTAACTGCTCTTTTTCTTTTCCCTCTTTCCTCTTGTACTTTTCTTTTCTCTCTTTTGGATCGTCTTGAGAAGAAAATCGATTCGAAGGAGAAACTTATCCACCTTTCATTCAAACCATGGCTGAAAATTAAGCAGTTCCTCGTTTTTAACTATTTCTTATTCCCTTTTATTGCATCATCCCTTACATGTGTTTAGTGTGGTAATGGAATCATCTGACACATGGCTCGATGTGAGCCATTCCTTTCCTGGTAGACATGACTCTTTCCATGTGTCACTTTCTTCAAGGTGCCATGTGGCGTCACTTAAATCATCTGTATAATAAGTAAACTATTTCCTACCTTTTTCCGAAAAATGTGTCGTCCATTATCTAGGAATCGATGAAATTCGATGTGGTATTAGATTTGAGCGATTTCAACGGTGAAGTTCATTTCGTATCCAGAGATCTAGAAAAAATTAAAGTTTTAAACCCGAAGTATTCTTTACCTTTTTGTAAAATTGAATTTTACAGGATTTATGATATCTGTTTTCCACAATGTGTCGTTCTAATGTGGAATCACATGTTATTATTGAATATAAGGAGGATAAGGATGAAGATTAGAGGCATGAGATTTCATTTGATAGTTTGGAGTTGTTTTTCTCATATATGTTATTAAGTTGTTACTTTATTGTTTTTGTGTTATTTAGCTAGTTAATTTGGTACTTTGGTTATAACAATGTTCTAACATTATTTATTTATTTATGTTTGTTAACTACTATTATATTGCTTAGATTCAATCATTTTATATATTATTTATTATTATATATTTGCATACTATTTATTTTTATTTGAAGAATGATGAATTTGTAAAATTAATTTTTTTAGCATTCTTTAAGGTTTTGGCTTTGTTTTTATCGTTTTGGCTATGACATTGAAGTGGAATGGGTTGTCGGCTTAACTGAATAGAAATGGGTGGATAGCTGGCCTGTAAGGAATTTAGGCTAGCTCGTTTCATAGAACTCTAAATGCAAGTTAGGATTGCATGAAAAAAGTAACATCTTTTTTACATTTAAGTTAGTAGCACTCTTATCATTTTTATGTTAAACTTATTTATCTTGGGACAACATTATAGATATAAATGACTTGTAGTTATAATATCTACTCAAATTACAATTAAATGACTTGTAATTACATTTTATTTAAACCATCTCATATTTAATGAAAATTTAACTAATAGAAAATTTTAAAAATAAGTAAAAATACATCCAAGGATAAAATAAAATAACCAATCATATAAATCTACCTTGTCATTTTTTTTTAAACGACACATTGCTAAATAATCCGTACAATTGTCTACATATTCTATATACATTTACTATATAATTTATTAAAAGCAAAAGATATACTAAATTTACAATTAAAATTGCACGTGACATGCACATGTTATGTACGTTCATTTAGTTTATAAGGATTTGCACCTTGTTTTGTATTATCTTTTGGGGTTCTTTTATTTGTCCGAATTATTCAGCGTCTCACTGTGTAAATTGGAACTCAAGAATAAGATTATGAGGATGATAACACCATTAATTTACTTAAACACTGCTCTTTATAAATTTAACTTTTTGATGATGTTTAAAATGTTTAAAACATGTGATTGCTCTGTACTAAAGGCAAATGTAAATTTGAGTTTAGTTTCTTTATGTACAAGATGATGTTATATATAGTCTAAGTATACATTAAGATTGCATGAAAAAAGTTAAATCTTTTTTACATCTAAGTTAGAAGCACTCCATAAATTACTTGTATTTACAATATCTTCTCAAATACCATTAGCATGACTTGTGTCGAATTTTATTTTAAATACAAACTCATATTTAATGAAAATCTAAATAATAGAAAATTTTAAAAATAAATAAAAGTAAAAATACTTCCAAGGCTAGTATATAAAATACATAAATCATAAAATTTATATTGCTTTTTGTTTTTTTACGATACATTGCTAATTAATCGTGTACTATTGTCTACATATTCTATATAAATTTAGTATTACAATTTATTAAAAACAAAAGATATACTAAATTTACAAGTAAAATTGCACATGAAATGCACGTGTTATGTATGTTACTAAAATTAATTATTTATTTTTGAAATAATAAATTATGTAAATAAAAGGTAAGAGAATATTTATGAAATAAAATATTATATATTTGTCAACATCGCATTTTGGTTATGATACGTTTCCCATTAAAATGTGAGACTCATTTTTATTTTCGAAAAACCATTTAGAATCGCTACTTTTTCTTGTTTATTTTTAAGAGGAAAACAAACAGAAATAAAACCTAGTGTCTCATTTTTGAGAAATATTGATAAGTTTCTGAAAAAGAATCTAGTCGGAGGTCATGTTACCTATTAGGAATGTACGGTAGTAAGTCGTAGCATCCCTCTAAGCCCGTATACAAACGGTCTTTGCTAATCAAATTTAGGAAATTGTGACAATCAATTAAATAATTACGGATACTAAGAAACAAACACCAATAAAAAAAACTAGAGCATATTAGACATACAACAAATAAAAAAGTAAATAAATAAATAAGCAAAGTCAAATGGGGGAAAAGTGTGTACCTTAGCTGCTAATCGAAAGTGTTATTAATAAAAGACAATGTGACGCCCCAAACCCGGGGGTTCGTTGACAATCCGTCAACTCGCGTAATACATGTAGCCAATGAGTGTCTTAATGCCGCAAAATGAGTGTCTCTCTACCCAAGACTCAAACATAAGTAAAAATGGCCACTCGAGCCCATACATCCATACTCACCAAAAATATAACCAACTATATTATAATAGTTTCAAGAGTTAATTGCACTCCTATACAAACATGTATCAATTAGAATGTTTCATACATGTTTTACAAAAATATAAAATCAAAGCCACATATCGGCTTTCTTCTCAAAAGCGGTCTCTAGTGAGCACCATCTTCTTGAATACTCTCTGTACTGAAAGGGGGATCCCAAGACGGGTGAGCAATGTCCAGTAGTCAGATTTTCCTACAAGGGCTACTCCTCTTCTAAAATGCGCATGCAATGGCACACCACAATCATCCACATTCCATACAATTTGCAATTTACACATGGAATGCCTTGTATCATGCATGAGATGAAACCACTAACGACATACCCCGAGTCCCGACCGACTCCCTCACACATGCCATACTAAGTGTGAAAAATAGTCATTGGTGTTCCACCCAACGACTCACTCATTGGACCAACCTCCAATCCACATTTGAATCGTTGTCAAATTTCGTGTGTTTATTTGTTCATTTATGAGCCACGTCTTTTTGGGGTCACACCGTAGGATCGACGTACGTTTTCCTACATTTTTATGGACTTTCACCACCAGGGATCATGTCTAACCGAATGTGAATTTGGGACTTTCACCCTAGGGATCTACTGACATCATTGACATTGATTTTTATTATTATTTATTGTTTGTTTCCAATTATGGATCGTGGGTCTCGACGGGCGTTGTCCCATTCGAGCCCCATCACACCCGTTCACCAAGAATGGTGAATTCAACATCATAATCCTCCCTTTTGAGCTACGATGCGTGCTACATGCCTATGAATACCCAATCATGGCAATTCATATATTCAATCCTCATGGTTTGTGCGCGGTATATTTCATAATTCAAACAATCATGTTAACACATCAATTTGGCATGCATCCCGACGTCTCATTCTCCACATCAAACGTATTATTCAAATCAAGCAATAACATGCAAACTAGAAATACTATGGGCAATTTCGGTCAACAACCAATTAGGATTTGCACAAAGGCGGTCCCATAAGGCGTGGATTGTCAAGGACGGTCCCATCATCGGTCCCCTTTCTTTGGGAGGCGAATTACATAACCATTCTAGCCTCATAACTCCCAAAACCATTTTCATGGCTTTTTAGACAAGAAATAACCAAGTAGGAGAAGACCCCTACATCCCGGAGTTTGTCAAAATTCCTCAATCTCGGTACCCATGTGTAGCCTTTACAGTGGGAATCAACTTTGCCTCTTGCCTCACCAGTATTTGACAAACCGATCGCCATAAAGTCTAGAGAGAAGGTAGACTCTCTCTCTCTAAAACCTATACTCCCTTAACACCACATCTCTTTCCTTTTCTCTCTCCTCTCTCTCGACGGTTGGGTCGAGTGAAGTCCTCTTGCACTTCACCCCAAGTGTCAGAATTTCACAAGTGGCTCGCTGGATTCCCCATATCACATATCCATTCACTTGGATTCCTCGATCACATGGTGCCACGTTGTCTTTTAAGGGTCCCACTTGAAACCTTTTTTTTACTAAATCCCTGCAGCCCGACACGTGGCTGCTTGTGGGCCCTCATCTCATGCCAAGTGTCATTACTACTCTCGGTGCCTCGAGCGTGAAATTCATTTGTCTCGGAATTAATGATTGACATGGTAGTAGATTTGTGAAAGACCAATTCAACGGTGGTGAAGTCAGTTTAGGTAAGTAGAGATCTAGGAAAATTCCGGATTTTGATTAAAATTATCGTTTTACCCTTTTTCAGAAAATTTGAATTTTCTCGGGTTTTACAGACAAAGTTACTACAATAACATATATTGAGACATTTATAATTAAATTAGAAAATCAGGTTATATGCCAAGTGTCAAATTATTTAATAAATTATACATGAGATGTTGGACCCTACCAAAGCCCATTTATTTAGCACACGAGTCGATTCCATTTTATTGGAGTAGATCAAGTTTTGAAATCATGTTGAAAAGGGTAACTTTGAAAAATGAAATTTTGATTTGGGATTCGAAAAACAAGGATGTCGCCTTGAAAAAGAAAGGGTTTGAAATTTAGATATTTAAAAAGATAAATGATTTGGGAAATAAAATATAAAAAAATAAAAAGTGAATTTTGAATTTTTAAAATTTAAAGATTATTTGAATTTTAAGAAAATGATTTTCTTTTTATTCTTTTGGAAACTAATGTGTGACACCGAAAACAGGAGTCTAGTTGACCAAATCGACCGCGGAAATATCCGTGGATAGCATATATCCTGGTACCCACTGTACAATCATAAATTGGGATCCATTCTTCAGTCTTAGGTAATCACATATCATACGACACCATCTTTGTGAAGCGAGAGTCAAAATTACCTATGGATCATCAGGTAAATGTCAGTTTTAATGCACCACCTTGTCTAATCCATTCTTAGGGATCTAGTTTAGCCATATTCAATAAACATTCTTTCAAAAACAGCATTGCGTGAGTTTAATCTGAAACTCTGTACATACAGACATATGCCAAAAGTAGTTCTTTCCAAAGTTTTTATAAAAAGAATTATACCAGCCACAAGTCGACTTTCTTCAACCTCTCGGCCCTGAATGAGAGTCGATCCACAGTCTGCTCTGCTTGCACGAAATGTTTTCCCATGAAGTGAGCCACGCCCGATAGAGAAACTCCTATAGAAGTACCCCCTAAATGCACATGCGATATTATGGACACATTCACATATATATATATATATATCAACATTCCTATAGAATGATGCAACTCTAATGGAATGCTACATGTCATGCCATGAAATGCGATGAAACTCTCTCAATGCATGAAAAACCCGAGTCATCACAGACTCTTATCACATAATGCATAGCCAATGTGTGATAACATCCATCTTCAATGAATTTCATCCAATGACCATTTTGAAACAAAATCAAGTTTATAGAAATCAAAACTTACTGGATGTTTCACATCCAAGGATCATTTTATTAACAAAACATGTGTCTTTTGTGGGTAGACGGGTACAGGAGTCTCACCATAGGCTCCATGCGCCTTCTACACTTTATGGGCTTTCACCATTTGACACATATGTATAACCAAAAATACCGAGTCTTTCACCCGAGGAGGTATCTATCTTTGCTTGCTACTACCCAACACAAGTTTTCATGCTCTGAGAATAGTGGAACTCCGCTGAATTTCGTTCAACGTATCGAGCCCACTCATCAACCACCAAGGATGGTGTGTGATGACACCATGCACTTACACCCATGAATGCGATGCCTTAGTGCATATGCATGCAATGCATTATGCCACTGCATGTCAATTCCCTATCACATATGTAATGTATGTCATATGGACAATTATATCAAAGGCATATAATATCTAAACAGTTCATCTCAATGTCAATAAATTAGAATTCATATATCAACATTCACTCAATAACTATCACCAAGTAAGTCAATCAAAAGCAAGAAAAGACAACTTGGTTCTCAAGGCATGAGTGTGGCATAAGTGATGCCCGCAAAGCGATCCACACATCTGACCATCACAGGCCACACAAACATGCCATAACGGGCATAGAACGGTCCTAGATCTAGCCCTAATTTGTCGAATCCAAGCTAAAACCAGGCCCTGAAACATGCCATACTCGAGGCCACACATCAGAGGCCCCACATGGCTGAACCTCGATCTAGAATTTAGGTCCAGGTTGGGGTTTCAGGCCCACAAGGCGTCGCAACGGGCTATGGAATCAGCCATAAGGTAGTCCCTAACCCGGTCTTAAACAACCCCGAATTGAATTACACCCATTGGCAACACCCGGCCAACCAAACCCTCAATCAGTCCAGATTTTTTAATCTAGACAACACTGAAATTGGTCCTAAACAGTCCCAAAAACAGTCCCCAACCTGTCCCTTTGAACATTGGTCCAAAAAGGAAGGCAATCAACCAAAGTAGGAAAATCCCTACCTCTTGGAGCGTAGCCCTCGTCAGTAGACGAACTTTAACTCTTGACCTGATGAACTTCAACCGTCGAAACGTCGGAAATCAGAGGAAGAAGATGTCGGATCTTCCTTCTTCTCCCGTTTTCTCTCTCCCTTGCTTCTTTTTCTCCTTCTCTTTTCCTCCACCGATCCTCTTTTATAGGCTGGAAATATCCACATGGCATGCATCATGCCATGTGTCATCCACATGGCATGCATCATGCCATGTGTCATCCACATGGCATGCATGCACCATGCCATGTGTCACCTTGTGTGACGCCCCCGAAGCCGGGGGTCGGGTTGACTACCAGATCAACCGCGAATACAAGTGGATGTCGGGTTGCAGGCGCCACTTCAAAAAATCGGGCGGAGTCTCCGCACGGGGAGCTCTGCCCAAATACTTCACTGCATAAACCTGTCCCCGAACGGTCAATATATGCAATATATATCGATGTGTACTTGGGCCCCGCCTTGTTACTCAACGCCTTATCTTGACTATGAATCAACTATATACCCAATAGTTACAGAGTTAATATGTTTTTACTCTTATACAATGCATACATTAAACTTAAAAGTTCTAATACATGTATACATCAAAACCCGCAAACGGCTTTCTTCTAATCCTGAATCTCTAGAGCGAGCCGTCCCTATGCGCTCACTGTACACAGTAAAATAAAGGGGTCCCACGGCGGGAGTGAGCTAAAGCTTCAGTAGGAAAATGTCGCCCTAAGTGGGCTGACTCACCACCTAAGTGCGGTGCAATGTTCCAAAGTAAACACACATTGAGCAAATGTGATCTATGAGTGTCTACATGACTAACTTCGGATCCAGAGTCCTCATGAGCTCTCTCACGCTCGCTAAGCCTGCATTATGAGAATTAATGTTTCATTAATGGACAACCCTCCGATGTATATATATATCAATTGGGCCGCTCGGAGCAATTGATATATAAAATTGTTTAATGGACTACCCTCCGATGAATATCAATTGGGCGCTCAGAAGCGGTGAAGTATTTTTGGTTTGGACTACCCCTCCCAGATGGTATATTTTAGACTACACTCGAACCATTTTTCTCTAGACTAAATCTCATGCACTAACTCCTATAATCCTAGGATGTTTTGAGTGCATATATGGAATACATGTATGCAATTCCAGTCGAGTCTAATCACAATGCAAATATATAAACATGAATAATATACTCGCATAAAAATTCAATCACACAAACATGTTATGTAATTATCATTTCAAACATCAAAATTAGCACAAAGCCGGGCTAATGTTTCAAACACAAGCAGATTCGATTGAATTACTTAACGAAACACATAATTTCACGAAAATATATTCTTAGAACCTTTGTTTGGGAATAGTGAAACCCTCGGTTACTATTCCCCGAAAAATCCTGAATCCAGCGGTTCACCTTATTGAACCCGCAATCCTTGCCATTCCCGGCCCAATGCATACCAAAAAACATGGGCATTTCTGGCCCATTTCCACACAAACCGGGGTACATTTTAACGATCCGAAACCAGCAGTGGGTTGTCCACAGGCGGCCCACTTGTCTATTTCTAGTTTCACTTTTTGGGCAAGATTTCTTACCATTACAGTGCTTATAAACACTAAAGCATAATTTATTCAATAAATTATCGCAAAGAACCATAGCAGTCCCATGATTGCCGGATTGTGAGACCCGAAAATCGGGTACGGCAAAGGGTAAAATAGAAATTTCGGTTGAAAATCCAGAATTTTCTAGATCTCGGATGATGAAACGAACTTTTCCGTTGAATTCGTCTCATGAAATTGGCTATACGTCGAATTTCGTTAGATTAGGAGTGGTGAGTTCCATTTTCCGGCGTAGGGTGTCGGATGACCTGTAGCAGTTAAGGGGATGCCACTTGGCACCATAGAGTGTGACACTTGGCATGGTAGTGGCTCTAATTAAGCCATGTGGGAGAAGGATTCCATGGCCCATATGAGTACCATGTGGTGCATGATGTCATAAAGGGGCATTAAGAAAATAAGAAAAATTATGGGAAAAGGAGAATGTTGCGTGAGACGTGAGGAAAGGGGAAGCAATTTCCTCCCATTGACCGAATGATTGATTCTCAAATTGGAGGAGAGAAAGAGAAAAAGAATATGAGTAAATGAGATGAAAATAGAAGAGAGGTGAGATGAGAAAAAGAAAAAGGAAAAGAAAAACAAAAGGAAAGAAAAAAGAAAGGAAAAGGAGTGAGAAAGGAAACGGTTCTTGGGAAAAGGGAGGAGAAAGGAGAAGGAGGAAGGGAAAGGAGGATTTTCCCGGTTTCGGAGCGGAGTCAACGTTCGAAAGTTCGAGGACTAAAGTTGGTTGTGATTAGGATCTACGATGGACATGAAGTTGGAGTTTCGACAAACTCGAGAGGTAGGATATTTTCTACTTGGTTCACTTAGCCAACTTTAAAGGCTTTTATAATGGTAGGGGTTGCTTATGGGGAGGCCATGAGAGGCCATGTATATTAGTTCGAGCTTTGGAATTAATGGGTATGGATTCATGGCCGTTGCATGGACATGTAAGTTAGGGTTTTAATTAGAAAGCGAAAGTTTTAAGGTATCATAGTTGTTTGATGTGATGATAGGATTGGAACCAAAATGGTTCATGTTTGCTAAGGGGCCGTGAGGTACCCTGTTGAGTGGTCCCAAGTTTGTGACCTAATTGGGTGTTATTGCTTGCTTGAATAACATGTTAAGTGTGAAAATGGGATATTGATGCATGCTTGTTGATGTATTGATATGTTTTGCATGGAGGTAGATTATATGTATAAATTATAATTTTCCATGGTTTGTAAATGTTTCATGTAGTGCTCATTCATGCATGTAACATGAGGAAAATGCATTGGCATCATGCATTTCATATGCACGGTCACATCGTGTCAGGTCGGGTGTGGGTGCAGGGTAAGGTTTATTCATCGGTATTGGTGAGTGGGTCGTGAACTCGGAAAAAATGGGACAAAGTCCAAGGTAGAGATTCACGAGTGTGTAAATGATCAAAATGATAAATTACATGTTTTGGGCGGAGCAAGTTGGGGTAGATCCCCCCCCAGGGTGAAAGTCCCACATATTATTCACGGTTAGACATGAATCCCGGCGATGTAAGTTCGTAAAAAATGTTAGAAAAGGCGTCGGCGTCTACGGTGTAAACCGAAATAGTAGCCACAAAATAAAGGAAAAGAATCAAAATCAGTTTTTGATAAATAAATTGGAGGGTTTTCCAATGGTTTAGTCAGGGTGTGTGACTAGTTTATTTCACATTTGGCACTTTAGGTGTGAGGGAGTCGGTTGGGACTCAGGTGGTGAGCATGAGGGTTGTCTCATGCATGTGTTATAGACATTTCATATAGAGAATAATTGTATGGAATGTGATTGATTGTTTATATATCTTGGTGCGTATGCGTTTTAAGGTGGGGAGTATGTGTAGGAGAATTTTACTGAGAACTCTTTCGTCGTCGTAGGACCTTTGGTCTGGGGGACTATCGAGGCATTCAGTGAGAGTACCTTTTTGAAGAAAGCTAGAGATGTGGCTTTAAATGAATATTTTTGTAAATATGTATAAAGCTTTTGTAGAACAAGCATGAAAACTATGAGAATATAGTTAAGATATTTATTTTGAGTATTGGTTCGTGGGCCCAAGAGGCTATTTTTACTCAGGCATACGTCTCGTGATGCGGGATGTATGGGTCCTCGCGAGGTTGACGGTGGTCAGCGGACACCCGGATTTGGGCGTCACGACGGTATCGGAGCAAAGGTAGCGGTTACCTTGGGAGCTCGGTGGAGTTAACTAAGTTAGAGTATATGATATACTGGGACTTGAGAAGCGGGGTTAGATCATACATCGGTGTGCATTTGGTGGGTCATCCTTGATGTGTGATGGTGTATAACATAGCTGTTATGAATTGGTATGAATTGTATGTGAATTGATAGCCAGGGAAAAAAGTGTTGAGCGCTAGGGTACAGAAAATCTAACCTTAGATGTTCGAGAATTCATGGCGGAAACGGTCAGAAATAACAAAGAAATAAACGAAAAAAAAAAAATATTATTTACATAGGCAATGCACCGAGTTTTTGAACATGAGCGAATGGAATTTGTGGAATTAAAATTTATTCCGATTTTTGCACAAGAAGAATTGAAATTAAAGTCTAGAAATTTTGAAGTGGGTAAGAAGCGGTGTTCAAGCTCATCTTAGAATGCGAGCTCTTGGAAAAGATTGAAAAAAAAAAAAAAAAAAAAGCTGCTGGATGAAAATCGTTGCGGGTTGGGATTTTGTTTGGCGAAGTCGCTTTATGGTTGAGATTATGACGGTGTGTAGCGGGCGTGGTCGCGACCGGGAAGAATGGCGTCGGACCTGACTGGTGGGTTGCGGCGGGTGGCGATGGGCGCGATGCTCCCGACATCGAAGTGAAGTCAGCGGCGTGGATGGTACATGAGGAGTCGCGACATGGCGTCATGACGTAGCGAAAGAAGTGAAGCGGGCTTGATGTCAGCGACATCATTGCGATCATGACATGGCGGCGATCTTCGTGGGCTTGATGTGCGACATGGATTTGACATTCGCGACATGGACAGCATCGTCCCCGGGGTGCGCGGCATGAAAACGATGTCCGCGACGGGGTTAGTCGCCGGGATGTGCGACATGGGGTTGGCGTCGCGACACGCGGCTAATCGTTCGGAGGTTCGACCGGAGTTGATGTCAGCGACATGGTTAAACTACCGCCAGTCTTAGCGACGCCGAAGTGAAGTCGCGACACAGGGAGGTTGGTACGGCGGAAGGGAATGCGCGACATGGGATGACGTCGGCGACACGGCACACTGTCGAACTTGGGGTCGCGACATCATTTGGTCGCGACGGCTATTCGATCGGGGAGAAGATGTCGCGACATCCTTTGAAGTCCTTGACATGTTGGTACACTGAGTGCGGTCTGCTTATTTTATTACCTTTGTTCGAATCACTTGTTTGGACTTTGTTCATGGACCGCATTCATGAACACTTGTTCTGAGTAAAAAAAAAAAAAAAAAAAAAAAAAAAAAAAAAAAGAGTACAAAATTTTAAAAAAAAAAATTTTCTTGTGGGTGATTTAATATATAAGATATTTATATCGCATTTATTATAAATGCATCGACTTGGTATGTGAAAAAAAATTTTATTTTTCACAAATGTGTGAATAGTGTCTAAAGTGTGTTTGAGCCTTAGAATCTTGCATTGAAGTAAGGTCATGTTTTTTGTTTACTATTGCGTAATTTGGGTTTCAAATTGCATGAAAGGTCATATACACGGTGTGATGTATATGGGAATTATGTTTGCACGGTTAGTGCGCAAGAATATTATATGCATGGTTTAAATATTGTCTTGGAAAGAGGTGAATGCTGAGGTTGAACTATATGTAGGAACTTGGATAAGGAAACGAACAAGAAAGTTTTGAATTTAACTATGAGTGGTTGGCAATTAGCACCGCTTAGGAAATGAACGGGTCAGTTCATGGTTGTAAAGTCTATTAATAATTGTCAGGTGCATTGCTAGTTGGACTGAGTGAAAAATTTAATGAATATTATTGCCATTTGACATGTGTAGATGGCAAGTGAGGCGAAGGCGCCGAATTAGTCCACGAGTGTGGTGGCCTGCGTCCCGACCATCCGCAGTATTTACTCAGCGGGCCTTTCTTTGGCGATGGGTATCGCGGTGGTGCTGGCGGCTCGGTGACATAAGCGGTGGTCGGGAGAGTCGGAGTAACCTCCAGAGGTTCAGGTCACATCATCCTCCGACATTCTCAGGGGGAGGAGATCCAATGGTGGCAGACCATTGGTTTATGCAGATGGAGAATATATTGGAGGCTATGGAGATCACCTCTGATACTGCTAGGATCCGGTTAGCTGCATTCCAGCTAGAGGGTGAGGCCCAGGTATGGTGGAGATGGGCGAGGGCTTCTAGAGATATAGAGGCTATGACATGGGCAGAGTTTCAGGAGCTGTTCATGAGTAAGTATTTTCCAGAGACTGCGAGACATGCTAAAGCTCAGGATTTCTGTTTGACGAGGGAAGCGATATCATTAATGGATTACGTGGCTAGATTTACGGAGTTATGAGTGTTGATGACTATGTGGCCACGGACATGGCGAAGTCGGGAGGTTTGAGAATGGGCTAAGTTGTCCATTCGGGGTAAGTTGTGAGTCTCGATACGGGATATGGATTATATGGTTGGGACGGCCACGACCATAGAGAGATTGAGAGTGCACGAGGCGTTAGGGATACAGTACTAGAGGGAAAGAGGAAGGGAGATGCGGTCTTCTTCCGGTACGAGGAAAGAAAGCGAAGAGCCTACAGTTCCGCGAAAACCCCGCGGTCTGAGGGCGGCCGAGGCGGGTAGCATGCTTATTACCATCGACTGGACACATGAAGGATTGCCCGCGGAGGCGAGATCCGGGGTCCGTAGGTGCGGAGTCCGGTCATCGGTGGGACGAGCACGGACTCGAGTTGTTCCCTTCGGCTCCGGTGTGGGTCGGAGGAATCGGTTTAGTTGCGTGGTCTTCTGGCATGGCGTCTGAGGCAGTCGGAGGGCCGGGTGTAGGTCGAGGTCGAATTACGGGGCTCTGAGGCTACAGGACCCGGGGACCGGGCGTGTCTCGGCTATGGTACCGGAGGTGACGTCTTGGTCGACGGATATTACGGTATGTTTCTACTCCTGTATGTGTTAATGGGTGCATTATGTTTCTTGTTATTGCATCTTGGGTGATAGGTTTGGGCTTGGAGGTTGAGGCCTGCAGGAGGCCGGTGTTTGGCGGAATTCTTATAGACGGAGAGATTTGATTTTCTAGAGATCAGAGTTGCGCAGTGGAAGCGTGATGGACCTTAGAGTGGTAAAAGTGTTGGTTGTCAATGTCATTCTTGACATGTAAGTGTGACCTTCGGGTTCAGCCGATGGGCGGGGTTGTCTCTTAGGCATTGTGGGAAGTTAGGTAAACACATATGCACGTAGTTGGATGTGTATGCGATTTGGGACAGAGTTCTTTTAAGGGAGGGCGCGGAGACCCGGAAAATCAATTTTAGACGAAAGGTAAAATAGAAATTTTGGTTGAAAATCCGAGATTTTCTAGATCTGGGATGATAAACAGACTTTTAGTTAGAACTCGTCTCATGAAATTGAGCTACCATTAAATTCGTTAGATTAGAAGTGGTCGGGATTCCCAGCGTTTTTCGGCGTGGGGTGTCGGATGACACGCGCGAGTTAAGGATGCGGCAGCATATAGAAGTGTGACGGCTTGGCATCAAAAGTAGTGGCTCACAGATTAAGCCATGTGGGAGAAGGGATTAGTGGCCTAGTATGATGATGCCATGTGGTGCATGATGTCATAAAGGGCGTTAAGAGGAAATAAGAAAATTATGGGGGAAGGAGAGCCGCACATGAGGGCGTAGGGAAAGGGGGAGGCAATTTCATAAGATTGTAGAAATGATTGATTCTCCAAATTGGAGGAGAGAAAGAAAAAGAGAATATGGTAAATGAGATGAGAAAATGAAGATAGGTGAGAAGAGAAAAGAGAAAAAGGAAAAGAAAAGCAAAAGGAAAGAAAAGAAAGGAAAAAGGAACAAGAAAGAAGCAGTTCTTAGAGAGAAAAAGGGAAAAAGAGGAGGAAAGGGAAAGGAGGATTTTCCAGTTTGAGCCCGATCGGCGTTGAAAGTTAGAGAGGACTAAAGTTGGTGCCTTATGTGATGGGATCTGCGTGTGGACACAAAAGTTAGATTTCGACAAACTCAAGAGAAGTGGGATATTTTCTACTTGGTTTGCTGTAACTGAAACTTATAATGGTAGGGGTTGCTTATGGGAGGCCATGAGAGAGCCATCTTATATTGGATTCAAGCTTTGGAATTAATGGGTATGGATTCATGACCGGTTGCATGGGCTAGTAATAAGTTAGGGTTTTAATTAGAGCGAAAGTTTCTAGGTATCATGGTTGTTTGATGTGATGATAAGGATTGGAACAAAATGGTTCATGTTTGCCTAAGGGTAGTGAGGTACCACATTGAGTGGTCGAGTTTGTGACCTAATTGGGTGTTATTACTTGCTTGGCTTGAATAACATGTTATGTGAAAATGGGATACATGCCATGCTTGTCGATGTATTGATATGTTTTGCATGGAGGTAGATTATATATAAATTATAATTTTCATGGTTTGTAAATGTTTCATGTAGCGTTCATTCATGCATGTAATATGAGGAAAATGTACTGGCATCACGTATTTCATATGCACCGTCACATCGTCGTCTGGGCACAAGGCAGTGGTTTATTCATCTCCAGATCGTGAGGTCGTGAACTCGGGGAAAATGGGACAAAGTCCAAGGTAGAGATTCAATGAGTGTGTAAATGATCAAAATGATAAATTACATAGCCAAGTGAGTAAGTTTGGGTAGATCCTCTCAGTGAAAGTCCTACATATTATTCACTAGACATGAACCCTACGATGTAAGTTCGTGAAATGTTGAAAAGGCATAAGCGCCCCACGGTAAACCCAAATCCGTGGCCCACAAAATAAAGGAAAAGAATCAAAATCGCTTTTGATAACAATCGGGAGGGGTTTTCCAATGGTTTACTGGGGTGTGTAACCAGTTTATTTTACATTCGCACTTCAGCAGGAGCTTCCACATCACGAAGATGAGGTGCATGCATCTCACGCATGTTATGTACATTTCATATGTATAATAATTGTATAATGATTGATTGTTTATATATGCCATTGCATATGCATTTTAGCTGGAGTAACCTCAGAGAGCACTCTCACTGGCTTTGTCACCCCGTCGACCCTCGTGCAATGGACTATCCAGGGAGACGACATTCAGTAGAGGTACCTTTTGAGAAGAAAGCCGAGATGTGGCTTTAAATGAATATTTTCGTAAATATGTATAAAGCTTTTTGTAGAACAAGCATGAAAACTATGAGAATATAGTTAAGATATTTATTTTGAGTATTGATTCGTGGGCCCAAGAGGTTATTTTTACTGTGTATACGTTTATTACGAGATGTATAGATTTTCCTCACAGCGCTGATCGAAATAACTGACACCCCGGATTTGGGGCGCCACACGCATTGCCCACCGGCTCCCAAAAATTTAACATCCTGGCCCCATGTTTTCAGACCGATCAAACGGCTCTCAATGACTCTCAAACCAACCAAACATCGAAAAACACTTAAAATTGAATAAAACACAAGTAGTGAGAAACCCCACCTCTTGAGTTTGTAGAAACTCCCGATCCTGTGAGTCCACGCTGCAGGCCCCGCCCCGCGCAGAACGCGCCCCGCCCGAAGACCGGTCGACTGCTGATTTGCTCAAATCTGCAGAAAAGTGCTCTCTCTCTCTAAAAAGCTCTCAAAAATGGAGCCACTGGATCCAAACTTTTCCCCCACGTTTTTGGCTTTGCTTTAAGTGGAGAAGAAGACACTATTCTCTATTTTTTCATTTCCTAACTTAAACAACTTCAAATGACACATGCTCCTCTTATCAGTGATTACATTCTAAGACTACCTCTACTGGCCCATTTTCATCATTTACCATACCACTTACGGCACATGAGTACATGCTATATGTGACTTTCGTCGCATCGAATCGCTTTACTAAGACCGAAACGCGACGTCGAAAATGTGCCGATCTAACCATATCTCGAAAATTACGAAATTTTACGTTGCTAACTAGATTTCGTAAGACGATTCCACCTGTAATTGCCATCATCCGGGAGATCTAGAGAATTAATTCCGATTTTTAACCCGAATTACAATTTTGTAATTGAAATTACGATTTAGCCCTTATTCCGTAAATTGAATTCTTTCTAAGTCTTACACACATGGCACACACACACATACATGCATCATGCCATGTGTCACCCACTCATTTTCCGTACCCGCCTCCACCGAAAATCGCGTAACTGACAATCTCGAAATTCAACGAATTCATCTCAGAATCTCGTATTTCTCATGGTGATAAATTCATAAAGTACAGAGGCTTCATTTCGTCATTTGAGATCTAAAATATTTCTAGGTTTTCACCTTGTACTATAGTGGCAAATTACTATTTTGCATTTCTTTAGAAAAATTCGATTGTTCCCGGGTTTTACAAAATGTTTTTTAAAAAAAATATTTTTGAATTTTAATAATTAAAGAAAACGATTCTCGAAATTTTTTAGAAATTAAAGAAGATAATTTTTTTAATCTTTTTATAAATTAAAAAAATAATTTTTTTGATATTTTTAGAAATTAAAGAAAATGATTTTTTGAAATTTTTAAAAAGATAAAGAAAATGATTTTTTTTTTTTTTAAGTTTCAACGAGTTATAGAAAATAATTTTAGATTTTTTTGAGAAAAATGTTTTTTGAATTTTTGAAAGTTAGAGAACGATTTTTGAGTTTTAAAAAAAGTGAGAGAAAATAAATTTTTTTAGAATTTTTAGATTTTTTTTTTAAGTTAAAGAAAATATTTTTGATTTTGACAAAGTTAAAAGATTTTTTTTTTTTTAGAAAGTAAAGATACTATTTTTAAATATTTAAAAGAATTTAAAGAAAATAAATTTTGATTTTTTAGAAATTAAAGAGATTGATTTTTTTCTTGAAGTTTTGAAAGAAATACTATTAATTAAAAAACTAAATAATCAAAATAAAAGTTAATCTTGACAAAAAAATAACAAAAATAAAAAAGTTTGACAAAGTAGTTAATATATCATCCTTAAGATCCCAATGTTTAGGTTCCAAGGTGAGATGGGACTGACAAGATAATGGTTCATAAATGAGGTGGTGTATTTATGAATCTAATTACATTCAAAAATGAATGTGGCCTAAGAATTGATGACACATGCATTTAAAACGAATAATATGTTAAATCAATTTACTCGATGGATCGGTCTAAAAATGGGTGGAATTAAACGAGTTTGACATAATAGGTTGTGTCTAAAGAAATAAATGACCGATTCTGGACGGGATTCGAAGAAATTCGACGGACCTGATCAATTAAGCTTAATGAGCTAATAAGTTTGGACTTAATAAGTTTGGACTTAATAGACTTGAATCATGGGATTAATGAATTAAAGAAGTGTGCTAGAGCAAAATAAGCATTAGTAATTATGAAATTACAAAATTGTCAGTGTGTTGAAATTAAATATAATTAAATATATGGTGAAATTTTGTTGGAATTAATGTGTAGGTAAATAGACATGTGTCTAAGAGCATTAGTAATAAAGGTACATAAGAAATAAAATAAATAACTAAAAGAATCATCTATAATTGAATTTGGCAATACAATAAGTATAACGGTGGAAACACGAACTAGCATGGGAAAGAAAAAATGAAATAAAAAATTTGACTCAAATACGTTTTCCAAGGAGAGATTATAACAATCAATAACGGTATGAAAATGTTCTTCGTATACAATAAGCACGTCATCTCAAAGGACCACTCTTCAAAACATTATCTCTATCAATCACTACAAACCTAAGTCTCACCAAATTATTAAACCCTCTATTAGATACACTCTTCACCCAATATTCTGACACTAAAAAAGGAGATCCAATCAAAGAAAAACCTATAAACCTTAAAACTTAAACCTATTAATATATAGGGGTGTAACCGAGTCGAGTAGAGTCGAGTCGAAGACAGCAGCTCACGGCCGATTTAAAGGAGTAGTTCTCGAGCCTATTCATGTGTTCTTATTTACGAAATCGACGAAATGAATGAGTACATTTGAGCCTCAAGACGTTTAACCCATTTAGCCTCGATGACACATTCATTTAACTTAATAACGAAAGTTCGAAAGGAAGCCAGAATTTGAGCCGACCTATCACGGCAGTACTGGTCACTACTGTACTTCTATTTGCAGTTAAAATCGTTTCTTCTAAAATAAATGCAACATACAACTAAATTAAAAATAAAGATAATAAAAAGTTCAATTTAACTCGATCAAGCTCAAGAGTTAAAATATTCATCATATCTCATTTCATGCAGCACTTTGTTGTGCATCAAGTTTCTCTCTATGCTCACGTTCGTTCACGAGCCGTTCACGAGTCCGTTCACTGCGCCTAAGCAATGGTCTTCCGCCTCACGTTCTCTGGCTCACTAGCCTCGCACGAGCCGACGAGCCAGCCATGCCGTCGCCGCTCGCTTAACTTACGAAGCCTCAAAATAACGCCGACGACCGCTTAACTTAATAAACGAAGCCAGCCAGCCTTCTAACGAACGAACGCCGAAGAATTAAGGAAGCAGCTTTACAATAAGATAACTCCTATTAATATATAGAGAGAAAAATGAAAATCCAAATCCAAAAGAAAAATAAAGTCTATCTCTAAGTAAATATTAAAGTAAAAAACAAAAGCAAAAGAGCACAATGTTCTTAAAAAGAGAGATTCTCAAACCTCATTTTTTCTATGGCTCCTTTTTCCGAGCCCTTCAAGAAACGACCCATAAACCTCTTTTGTCTGTTCGAAGAAAAATCTCTCTACGGTCTCCCTCTGTCCTAGACTCTCTCTCATCGTCCCTTCTTTCCCTCGTCGTCCCTTTTTTTCGTTCTCCCGATTGTTCCCTTTTCTTGCTCCTTCCCTAATAAGAAAAAACCAAACCCCTTTCCAAAATAAAATCCCATCAAATCAAATCCGGTTAAAAGACTATAATGAAATAAAATAATAAAAATAAGTAAAAATAAGACCAGCTCAAATTTAGGGTCTACAATATTCAAAATTAACAATTTACAAAATGTTACCTCTGCTTCTAGAGACAAAAGATACTCTCTGCGGTATTTGATCTTGATTATTGTCCTTTTTATCAATAACATTTTTCTTAAAAGTTCCTATTCCTAATATCCTGTATCAATTTTTGGTTTCTTTTTTAAAATAACATTTTAAATCCTTTTTTTTTTAAATATGCATAATTTTATTTATAAAAAAATGAACATTTATAAATTATTTAAAGATTATTTCAGGTTTTTAAACAAATATATATAAAGTATTATTAGTGCCTTACATTATTGTATTATTAGTGATGTAACGATGTAATTGTGTTTATTTAGGCACTTAGGCTCATGTAGGTTAAATGTATGGGGAATGCTAGTTAGGAATTCATAGATCTATGTATAGGAATACGTCTCTAGTGAAACTACACCACTGTAAATGCTAAATGCTAGTTACATCGTGGATCAAAGTTTATAAATGCAAAGATTATTTATAAAATAAAATGGAGACTACGCTTTTTTATCAAAAGCTATTTAATTTAACTAAGTTTGGTACTTAAAATACCATTTATAGATTTAATCCCATAATGGTGTGCATAAACAGTAACTTCCCAATATTACCTCCCACCAACCCACTCACCCGTCCCCAAACCCTCCTCCCCAATCTATGCACAAACAGCTTGTGTGTTTTTAATTTTAGTTTATAACAATTTATGTTTAATAATTTCCCTCTATCAAAATTTTAAAATATAAAATTCAAATTCTTGAAAATTATAAGAATAAAAAAATTATAAATATAAAATAAAATAAGTTATATATAGATGAATGTATTTTATATTAATAATTAATCTATTTAAAACTATTAAATTATTAAGTTAATACACTTTGATAAAAACTCAATGGATAAGAGTTACTTTTAAAAAAGAAAATCAAATTATAAAATATTATATCAACTGTTAATACTTATTTAATTATTAGATGATTAATTATTATAAATAAATATATTTTTATCTCATAAATTGTATTATATTTATTACATATAATAATAAAATTAGATTTTAATAAAAAATTAAAAGTTAAATAAAGGAAATTAAAACAAAACTAAGATTTAAAAAATATAAAATTAAAATTTTTAAAACTGGTTTTGAGGGAGAGACGTGGGGCGTGGGTATAAAAAAAATTAAAAGTTAACAAAATGAAATTAAAATATAATTAAGATTTATAAAAGAGAGAAAATTAAAATTTAAAAAAAAAATGGTTTTGAGGTGGATGTGTGATGTCTAGAGGGAGTAGGTAGAGGTGGGCATGATTCTGGTTAACCCAACCGTGACACAAAATTTTAACCGATCGTCGGTTTTTGGTTTATTATTTATATAAACAAAAAATCTAATCATTAATATGGTTAACCAAATCTTCGGTTAACCATATATTGGTTTTTCAGTTAACTATAATTAAAAAATAAATTTACAATTTCATAATCATATATTAAAGTTCAAATTATAATAATTATTATAAATACAATAAAAATTTTAAAAAAAAGAAGAATACAATTTATTCATTTGCAATTCCATGACACTTTTGTATTTATAATACATCCACAAATAATATATGAAACACATAAGATTAGATAATTTAATCACGGTTTTTTTAATCAACTACATGTTTTAACAACTTCAATAGAAAAATAAACTAATTCAAACAAATCACAACTTATATATTTTGTTTTGGAGGAAAAACGGTAAAATCTTGGTTTGGAGGAAAAAAGTAAAAATGATGGATATAAATGGGAAAGTCACAACTTACACAAGTAGGGGAACCTATTGTATATATATACTTTTTATTTTTCGATTGGTTAATTGAAACCACGGTTTTTGTATTTTGTAAACTAAAATCTAAACCAAAACCGAGATTTGTATAAAACAAGAACCAAAACTAAATCGCTTGGCTCAATTAACATATTTTTCAATTTGGTTTTTCGAAAAGTTCAGTTTCTAAGGTTTATTTGCCCACCCTAAAAGTGGGTGGGTTGTTGGGGTAATATTGGGAAGGTACTGTGAACACCATTATGGGGATTAAATTCGGAATAACATCTTATTTGTTGGGTTTTGGCAACCACAGTTTTTAAATCAAATCTCCTTTAATAAAACATAATTTTCACTAAAATAAATTCTAACAAAAATGATGTCTATTACTTCCGTGCCTTTAGAACAAACTTTACTTTACTTACTTTTTATATTATCTTGACCTATTAAACAAAAAATAAGTTCTATTACTCTACAAGACAATTTATATTCAAATTAAGCATTGACAACTAATTATCTACAGAATTGTTAAATTGTTGTATGAGGAGATGAAAGGGCATGAAGAAAGAAACTAAAACGGTGTGAAATACTTCACTCTATTAATAGTTCCTTTTCCGAAAAAAATTTTCAGATCTACGGTATCATTTGACAATGATGATTTGTAGTGAAGGATTTCTATAATAAATTTCTTATTTCATAACCTTTCCTCCTTTAATATAAAACTCTAGTAAGACAAAAGAATATAATACTTTTAAAAAAAAGTTGTTTCATTTGTTAGTGAAATATGGTCCGTCAAATTTTAGATAAATGAAAAAAAGAGTAAATATATCCATATGAGTGCAATTTCAATGATGCTTTTCTTTTTCTCTCTATTTCAATAGTGGATCATGTAGATGGAAATACTTTTATGCATAACTTTATTAGATTATCTTATGATCAAATGCATTGGACCTCACGAGTATAGAAGAAGTTAGGGAAGTAAACTTCATTTTACCACTTTTAGTTTATAAGCCATATAGGCAAATATTATTTTGGAATAATTTGGTTCGATTATCTTTGGAGGATAGCCATTTTATAATTTATTGAATATGTTGGATTACCAACCCTAGTCATATTCACAATATTTTTCATGAATTACATGACATCTGTAAATAATTTGAAAAGTTAATGACAATTGTTTTTTGATAGATTTTTGTAATTTGAAAACACAAGGTTTATATGAGTTTTAAAGATAGCCATGTTGTAGCAATGTGCTTGATCTATGTTACGGCTGAATGAGATTAGGATTTGTGGAGGTCAAAAAGTTTTAATTGAAATAGCTACAACGCTTCGAAAAGTTGTTAATTGTGGTAAAAGCTCGATGTTATGATTGAATTTCAAACCAAGCTCTTCTAATAAGGGGCTTATTTTATTTTATTTTATTTTTTATTTTCACTTTTTTACAGTTTACATTTTTGTTTCTCTTAATAAATGGATGAAAATAAAATTTTGTTTGGTTTATATATATATATATATATATAGTCAAGTGAGCAGATCTCAGGTTTGACATAGGAAAGGGATGGGTCCAAGTCCTAATAAGGATAAATTTGTGAGCAACAGACTACTATAATATATTACAAAAAGAATAAATGTCAAAAAATAAAAGAATTGGTTAAATTATCTTCCCTTGACCAGTTTGAATCTCCACAAAAACAAAACTGTCTTGTAATGCCAAATGAAATATATATATATATATCAAATATTCTTTTAGATTTTAATATTATTAAAAAAAAAAAGAAGGTTATTACTAGTTGAAGAAATCAAAGGTAAGTTAATATTTGTTTTTATATTATTTTTCTATATGAATAAAATAAAAAGTTTAGTTTCATGGTGCTAATTTTTAGTTTTTATTTTACTTAGATTTATTATCATATATAACAAATCCGTAATATGAAAATAATACAAATATCATAAGTATAAAAAAATATATTTATATATAATAAACACTTTAATGCTAAAATAAATTTTTAGATATATTAATCAGATACGGTATTAAAATAAAATTTTAATAAAAAAAAATATTGAATTAATAATTATACTTTCAAAAAATATAATTATTAATTATGTAAATTTTCACAAAATAGGAAACATGGAAGGTAATTTAATAGCATCCAAAGTGGTTCAACATCAGCTCTCGTTAATATGTACTTATTCTGTTATTAACATTAAAATATAAAAAAATTTTTCAAAAAAAAAAGAAAACATAAAATATAAAAACAAAATCCGACATATGGCGGGTGGAAATCAAACTCCTTTTAATTAATATTAAATTGGAGTCCTGATTCATATTTATGAACTTTAAATAGAGTTGTATTATTATCATGATTTTTATCTTAATTATGACAATTCACATCTTGTTCATTATATATAGAGCTACTAAAGATTAAATCTTTACTTTCAAATTTAATGAGAATTTTTTATATTATTTCTCAAGACTATGAAGTTTTTTGCAATTTTTTATGGTGCCTTTCTTTAATTTTTTCAAATGTGTTATTCACATCAAAGCTTGAAATATGAGAAGCTCTTGAATTGCTCATGGTATCCTACCAAAGTATTGCCTTCGATTGTAATGGTCGTGTCCTATACCTGCATATCCGACGCAGATAATTTTTAAATTAAGAAAATTCAACACATGGATGGAAGGAGTTTACATATAACTTCACCATTTAGGTATGAACTATTCTTTTAGTTTTCAATTCAATTTTCTTTTGTAATTATATATTTTTTATATTCCAGCTTAAATGTATGAAATTGCTTAAAATACCTGATTTTTTTCATTTTCTTTGACTAGATTCCTAAATTTTGTGATGGATCAATCAATTCTGTTATGAACAATATGTGAAGACCGTTAGGTCTTAAATTCAATGAGGTAACATGCGAGCTTTACATCACGGTTTGCATTTTGGGTTGGATGGTCAGCACGTAATTTGCCGAGTTGCCAAACAATTGGCAATTAGTGCCGAAGGAGTCCCATTTCAGCTCTCACTAATGCCTTAGATATTGACTGTAAATACCGAGTAGTATATTTTATCGATATCAAAGAAGACTATATTCCAAAGATGGTATGTGGCACAATTACCATTATTAATTTTCTTTATTGGTACATATAGTCACGATTCTCATCTCAATATTGATGAACAATTAATTTTTTCGTGGCTTATGCTATAGCAATGCAATTGGGGATAAGACCCTTAAGGTTACTAAAATATGATCCAAGACAAAAAAGTGACTCGTTGTTAAGTAAGAGGCTTATCGCTTTCAAATGGGGCTGCATTAAACAAAGATAATGATTTCGTTTTGGCCATCAACCATCACGCTAAAGTCACAAGATATTGGCTCGAGGTCAAATATCAAACCAAATGGGATACTTCTTTATATAACTCATTGGATGTTCCATATTATTCAAAGAAACACTCGTGGGGAGTTTTGGGTTGCACAAAATAATTGTGGAATACCGTAGCTCAAAGTTGTCGATAAAACTTAACGAGCAAGGAAAGATAGTGGAAGAATCCTAAACAAGACAACTGGTCCTATCATGAAGTTCAAGAGAAAATAATAGCTACTGCTGCGCTCTCATTTATCTCGTATGTGTGTTTATTGAATTAGAATGTTTTAGTAATTATCATTATTTTACATGTAAATTTTGGAATTTAAATTTTACCTGCTATTTGCGCCAAAACTACTATCACTTATTTATGCTTTATTGATTAAGGAGAGAAGTTTCCTTATTTAAAAAACTCAAGTATTTTAATATTTTTCTTTCAAAATTAAAATAAAAACAATAATTTAAATTGGAAGTAATTTCTAAACACTGCTACTGCTAAGTTGTTAACTTTAAAACTCATTTTTTAATTCTTATTTAAAGTGTTAATATTATTTAATATAATTACGTGATAATTTATTCTAAATTATTTAATTTAATATATATATATATATATATATATATATATATATATATATATATATATATATATATATATTCGTGAAAATTTTCAATAACAATTGAAGTAAATTGTAGTTGCCAAAAATTATTTATATAATTAAAAATAAAAATCAAGTACAAAAGTCAAGAAATTTATAAATTTAAGAATAAATTAATTATTTTTTCATTTATTTTATCCATATATATATATATATATATGGATAAAAGGGAAATGTCATTAATTAAAAAAATAAAATCATTTCTTGCTGAGTTCTACCCCGCATTAGCTACATATGTTTCTTGAGTTGAGTGTCCTTACATATCTCTACTTAGTCACCTCTTTTATATCCAAATTTTAAAAAGATTCATGGAATCAGATAACATGGAATAAGGAAAAACCAAATTAGAAACCAATCAAATTAAAATAATGTTGCAAGGAATTTCCTTTAATTTATCTTTTATCTTTATCTTTTTTTTTTCTTATTCATTAATCTTCTTAAACTCTCCCTTTGTTCAACGTAATAATCAAACAGCCATAACTTAAGCAAATTAGAAGTATCTGCACCATATTTCTAACTTAAGCAAATTCTTCCAACTATTATATTATTCTTCTATCTATTTGAACTTGGACATCTTCATTCTTATTCTCCTTGAGCCAATCTTAGTATCCATGGGCTTAAATTATGGATACAATTTCCTTCGATACCCAATTCAAATGGAGAAGGGCATGGAATAATATTTTAAACCCAATTAAATATTGAAGGTAATCGGGTACATATATTTTTGGATTCGGGGATGGGGACGGATCTAAGTATATCCTACCCATCTTTGACCCGAATACCCGATTAAATATATAATATATAAATATAATATATTTTTATTTATTTATTTATATTGTTATTTGTTGTATAATGTTTGATTGTGCTTACATTTTTATTGGTTTCATGAAATCACATCACAATAATTCTTATTACTATTATATAACAAATATTTTTTATTATTCATAGTTTTCTAAAACAATTGACTCTACATATCGTGGACAGGTGATTAGCAGGGTATCGTATCCGATCTCAATGGATGTGGGATGGAGATAAAATTCTAAATGCAACAAGGATGGAGATGGGGATAGAAATAATAAATGAAGATAGGAATAAGGAATCTAAAATCTTAACCAAATCCGACTCATTGTCATCCTTCAAAAGCTGATGCTGGTAAGATACAGAAATGTGAGACATTTCACTTAAACCCCTCCTCATCAATTCCACTTAAAATCTCGGATAATTTCTTCTCAATCTCACCTCTTCACCCCCGGTGCACGTTAGCCATTTCCGTCGTAATTTGTTCAGAGAGGGAGACAGAGAGGAACAGAGAATGGCGTCGACGGCGAGGCTAGATCTGGATGGAAACCCCATCAAGCCCATCACCATTTGCATGATCGGCGCCGATGGATTCATCAGTTCGCATCTCTGCGAGAAGCTTATGGCCCATTCGCCCCACAAGGTCTTGGTCATATGCCCAATGATAAGATCAAGCACCTTCTCGAGCCTAAGCATTTATCCTTTAATCCCATCGCATTCACTTTCACCGAATCAACATCAAGAAATCCATTCTGTGCTTCATGACTCATTAAGATGGTATATCTCAATTGTTCTTTTCCTTTTTCCAATTCTTCCAAGACTTTGGATTTTATATCCATTTACGGCGCTTTTTTTAATGCATCATCAGACTCGCGGCGATCCTACTCCTACCGCATGCTAATGGTATTCAGAACGACTAGCCGAGCTCAAGCCGAGTTCGAAGTTTTGCGTTTCGAGTTCGATTCGAAGCCTCATTTTTCAAGCTCGCAGCTTTCGAGCCGAGTCGAGCTCGGATTCGAAGCTTTCGAGTTCGGAAGCCTAGCTTAGTCGAACTGTGTTTCACTCAGATCACGGACTCCCTATGAATGGTCAGGCCCTAGTATTTGGTTACTAAAATCTTAGCTTTACAAATAACTTTTATTTTATCCATTCTAAACCAAATTCTCAAAATATAAATTATTAAGTGGTTGATATTAAAGATAATAATTTATGTTAAGTTAAATATTGATGAAAAAGTACTTCAACTTTATCTTCAATATATCTTTAAATTAATTTCAAATAAAATGATTTTTTTATTTACATAAATTTTCTTAAATTTTTTTATTAAAATACTATAATTAGATTAATATTTATTTATAATTATAATTAACTAAATTAATTTTGTATATAAAATTGAAGATAAAAATTAAAATATTTCTTTAATTAAATCTAACTTATATAAATGTTATAATTAAACCAAATTCGCTTCCCTACCGCAGGCAACCACTCCCACTGTGAAGTGTGACCAGCTTCCCCGATCGTCTTCCACCGACTTCCCCGACCGATCGTCTTCCACCGGCTTCTACGACCGACCGTCTTCCATCGCCGGCTTCCCTGATCTGTTTGGGTTGCAAGTTCTTACCTTTTCACTACAATCGCGGCACTACCTATTACCTAGGGTTAGAAAACTAGTGGATCCTGGTAAGGGTGTTCATTTTTTGTTCTTTTGAAAGGAATATCAGATTTCTATGAAAAAAATGATTTTTTTTGTTGCTATGGGTAAGAAAGGATTTAAAACATACAGAATCGTGTTTTTCTTCTTCTGTAATTTGACGAGTTGCTAAGGCCGAGAAAGGAGACACCATCAGCCATGGCCTTAAAACTTGGGTCCGAAATGATTCTTGCCAAGAAGGTTTATGACAACAAAAAGGTCGTGGAACGCTTTGTTTGCCGTGCTTGGATCACTGTGTCTCAGTCATTCAAGATGGAAATGGTACTTCAGAACAGGATCAAGAAATTCTATGAAGCAATGAATGAGCCAATTCCTGAGGGCATGGATGCAATGGACGAGATATCTCTTATTGGTCTACTGAAGAAGTATTTGGAGGATAAAAGGTATGCCATTGTTTTTTATGATGTCTGGAGGTTAGAATTTTGGAGATTTATTAAATACGTTTTACCCAAAAACAGAAGAGGCAGCAGGGTAGTGATTACAACTAGAAACGTTGAAGTAGGTTGTGCTGTTAGAGAATCTTGATTTCATCATGTTCAC
The DNA here is from genome assembly GCA_016808115.1 of Tetrastigma voinierianum. Taxonomy (NCBI): domain Eukaryota; kingdom Viridiplantae; phylum Streptophyta; class Magnoliopsida; order Vitales; family Vitaceae; genus Tetrastigma; species Tetrastigma voinierianum. The sequence goes on from JAEQBH010008350.1 coordinate 192,857, forward strand.
AATCTTCAACCTCTACTCCCTGAAAGTCAGGGGAACCTATGTAAGAAGGCATTTCAGGGTTCTTGCTGTCGTTCAGAATTAAAGAAAATTTCCATTGACATTGTTAAAAGATGCGCAGGATTGCCGCTTGCAATTGTGGCAATTGGCGGTGCTTTATCGACAAAACGGAGGAATGAGTTAGAATGGTAGAAATTTAATGAGAGTCTTGGCTCCCAGTTAGAAACTAATCCCCATCTTGAAAGTATCACTAAGATTCTCTCCCTCAATTACAATGACTTGCCTCACTTCCTCGCTTCTCTTGTTTCTGTACTGTGCCGTTTCCCGAGGACTATTCGATCAATTGTGCAAAACTCATCCGGCTGTGGGTAGCTGAGGGATTTGTGAAGGGGGAAAAAGGGGTGCCATCGGAACAGAGGGCGGAAGAATACTTGAATGAGCTGATTCACCGAAGCTTGGTTCAATTGTCAGAGGTGGATGATGTAGGAAGAATCAGAAGATGCAAAGTCCATGACTTGATGCATGAGATTATCCTCAAAAAGGCTGAGGGGTTGAACTTTTGTCATGTTTTGGGGGACGAAGACTTGAGCTTCAATGGAAAATTTCTACCCGGATCAGTTCAAAAAGGAACAAATACTATTGCTGTGGAGCCTATTAATAGAAACGTACAGATCCACTCACTTTTGCTTTATGACATCGATGCAGTGCCCATGCTCCTGACTGGTATATCCTTTACCAACTTTAAGCTTTTGAAAGTAGTGGATTTTGAAGATTTTCCTCTGTATAGTATTCTAGAAGATTTGGGAAATCTATTCCACTGAGGTACTTAAGTCTGAGGGGGACAAAAGTCAATATGCTTCCAAAGTCCATAGGTAAGCTACAAAACCTACAAACTTTGGATCTCAAGCAGTCCCTTGTGGATGCGCTGCCAGTTGAGATCACGAAGCTTAAAAAGTTGCGCCATATTCTAGCCTATTCTTATCATCTCAATCCTGAAGGGTTATTTTTTACTGCTAGAGGAGTACACATAGGAGAGGGTATTGGCAGTATGCTAGACTTGCAAAATCTGTGTTATGTGGAGGCAAATAATGGGAGGGGCTCCATCTGAAGAGCCGGGTGCTATGCGCTGGAGAAGACTGGCACAACCCATGGAAGAAGACGGGCCAAGTATGTGTGCCTCCTTTTCAAATATGAAGTACCTTGAACCATTAGTCATATTATCAAAGGATGATGGTATTCTCAACTTACAAACTATATCAAATCCACCCAGATATCTTAGAACTCTTACTCTGCAAGGAGGCTTAAGTAGGTTGCCTGACCGGCTTCCTGTACTTCGAAGTCTAGTTCGGGTAGATTTAGTAAATTCCAGGTTAAGCTATGATCCGAGGGAAGTCCTCCAAGCTCTCCCTAATCTATTGGAGCTTCTTCTATACAATGTATATGGCGGTGAATGCTTTTGTTTTGTAGAATCAGGGTTTCAGAAACTGAAAATATTACATCTCCTTAACATGAAGGGACCGAAACTCAAAATACATGAAGGAGCACCGCCGCTTCAACGTCTTGAAATTCAACCTAGCTAACAAATGGAGGTGCCTCCGGGACGGCTCGTCAAACCCTCGATTAATGATTGGATTTTTTTGGCATGCCAAGAGAATTCGCAGATACGCATACCGCCGTGGATGGCCAAAACTATCCCATAGTTGAACATGTCCCCAATGTCTTTTTCCACGAGTTCCATGCCAATGGTCGAAAGATCCTGCGCTTAAGATGACCACCAAAATTCAGTAAGTCGAGTTGTTGTTGTTTTTTTCTTTTTTAGTTGAATATTTATTCGACTTCAATCTTTATTAAACTTGAGTTGAAGACTGATATGATTGATGGCCTTGAGTTACTATGGGATCTATGACTACTATACAATTATTTTTATAACTTTTAAATGACCCTTATCAAGTTCAAGACTTCAATCTTTTAAATGGACATCTTATCAAGTCAAATGACCCTTTTACTCAAGTCATCATCTTCTTACCCTTAAAATAATCTATTATAACTTTTTATTTTCAAGATATGCACGATGGTGTTATCGTATCCTCGACTCTAGCAAGCTTCTTTTAAAAGAAATTGCGATCACGCATTAGACCTTTTACTGAGCGAGTTTTCACATGAGCTTGGTATCTTTCCCTTTTCTTTTCCTTACCTTCCAGGATTTTTCTGTATGTTTGGGTTCGACAAAGATCTATGCTATGATCCAATTTTCACATGATAATGCCAATAAAAAGTAATTTGGTTATGTTTTTTTATGTTTAATATTCCTTTTTAAGTGATACCCTTAGTCGAATTTCTATTCTAAGGTGCTAACATCACGCTATCTGCTGAATTTGGTCAAGTGTAGCGAAGCAAGAGTAGAAAAAAATGGTTGTTTTTTTTTTTTTATTCCATTACAAGTCTTTTGGGGAAAAGGGTTCATCATCATCCTCTTTGGTTTTATTCTTTACTTTTCCTCTCTATTTGTTTTGACTCTAGAAAAGTGTAGCATGTAGCATGATGCATTATTCTACCTTGCAGCTTAAAACAAATGCATGCATTCAATCTAAGCAATTTTGAGGATTTGGGAAGACAATGAACCTAGGAGTTAAGATACAACTTAAGAACATGTTTGATCGGTTCCATTTTTTTATTCTGGACAACACGGCAAACAAATACTTAATTAGGAAAACAAGAATAATTTTCAAAGAAACACTAAAATGGTGTTTACAATAATGATTTCAGACCACGTCAATCTCTCTGCTTTACCTTTTGTTTCTTTCCCTTCACACGTTTAGAGAGCAGATATTCCTTGTAACCATGAAGCCTTTTCTCATAATTCAGCCCTTTGCTTTTGTGACTCTTTATTCTTATATACACATTTTTTTAAGGGTATACAGTTTAGAGGGCATCTGCATTAATCATGCATGGAGGGTATACAGTCTAGATTGTTAATGCCTAGCACTAACTACTGATCTATTGATCCTCCTCTAGTCTAGTCCACTGCCATCGACCATCTAGAATCCTTATAATTTTAGGGATCAAGGAATGTATGGACAGTCTTCATGTGAATAGTCCAAATTTAGGAGTAATTTTGAATTGAAATGTTAGAATGTTAGAAAGTTGATGCCCCGGTTTCAGGCATTGGAACTGGTGGTACAGTTACTAGTACAGGGCACTGTACCAGTAAGATAACAAAAGACCAGAAAATGCGAAATTACATCCTTCTCTTATGTAGTCTTCTTTAAATAATATGTAGTCTTCTTTTAAATATTTAAACATGACTGAGTGAAGTGCATTTTTTTCTCAGGTTCAAGATGTTTAATATGCAGTTTGAGGTTGCATCAGAAACTATACTCAGTGGACAGTTCCCGACACTGAGCTCTGAGAGTCTCTGAGGCTTGCAGTTGCTGAAGTGCTGTTGCCCGCTTACAGAATTTCATCAAACATTTCAGGTTTGTTTTCTTATACTTCACAACCTTTTAATTATTTTTCCTTTCAGAAGAGATGTGAGTTGGAATGTTCTGTTTTGTTCAATGTTAAGCCTAGGTGATTTAGTGGATTTTCATGGTTATCTTAAGATTGTTTGGTCTATCTTTGATTTTCCTTACTTAAACATAGGTTGCTCTATAATGGCCTGCTTTACCAGGTCCTATTTAAGTTGCTCATACTTATTTTTATACAGGAAAGGATATATTATTAATGAGTTGATTGATTCTCAGTCCAAATTGGTCTCTTCATACTTAACATGAATGTAGTGTGGGCCCATTGAATAGGAATTTCTTAGGTCTTTTAGAATGTTGGAATAGACTCTACCCCGAGTTATTTTTCAACATATGAATATGAAAAAAGAAACTTAATGGTATCAAATTCAATCCCAATTTTACAAGATTTTTGATATCTCTCAACTATATTAATGTTGTGTTTTCATTTTAATCTATTAATTTTCAATTTTATTTTTAGTAAAATCCAAACAAGCCTAAGCGACCTCATTGTTTTCAATTGCTCTTCTCATGAACCATGTTTTTAGTCTTCATTTGCTCATTCACAGGACTTCAACTCAATTACAAACTGCTTCCTTCCTCATTTCTCAAAACTCTCCTAGCTTGTAGAGGAAGAAATGGTTCAGATTAGAAATAAAATCAAATCCCAATTTTAAACTCTCACTCAATTTTTTTTTCCTTCCTCATTTCTCAAAACTCTCACAACTTCTAGACAAAGAAAGAGCTCAAATTTGAATTAAAATCAAATCCCAATTTTCAAGTTCTCATTCATTTTTTCTTCTTTAAAAAGCTTAGTTGATAGTTACAACCAGATATTATTCAAACAAACCAACCTTGTCTTCTCATGAATGAAAGCATATCACACTTACTGAAAATGGGTAGATTTTGAAGAAATCAGGGAAAGCCCCAGTCATTTGGAATTATGAAAGTGATAAAAGAGAAGGGTATATAGATTTAAGAAGAGAAAATGAAATGAAATAACCTAAATTGGTCGGTGGTAACATCTCTCTCCCAAAATGCTAACTCAAAAAACCACCAAGAAGAAGGTGAAAGAAAATGAGAAACAAAAATAACTAGCCTACTCTGCAGCAGTTTCTATAGTAGAAGAGTTCCATATTTATCAAGACCATGACTTCTTATACAACACTGGCTGGGGGGTTCAAGTTCTCACCAGGCACAAACACTTATAATACAACTAGCTAAGCTTTACAATAGTGAAAAAGGACATAATGCCAACTTGGGAGGGAAAATCACATCCATCCTCCTCTTGGCTACTGCTGTTTTGGGTAATAGAAGTCTCACTTTTGTAGTGTTAAAGTAAGTTGTTATCCACAATATCACACCATTGGCATTGGGATATTTGTTATTATTTACTTTATTATGTTGTATTGTTTTTGGGCTGGCCTTTCGCATTGCTATTCTTGCTGCATTAGCTGCTGCTACTACCCTGTTCACCCTTTCATCCATCTTGGTCACATCATATGCCTTCTCTGCTGCTCGACGAGCTTCCTGATAATCCAAAATCAAAATAAACCTTAACTTCTAGCATTCTGTATCAGCTCATTTCTTTGAGTTTGATTGTGATGGTGATGATGATGTTGATGATGGTGATGATAGAGATGATGATAAAGACAATGGTTTTGTTCCTGGATCTCTTATTCCCCTCAAAGCTCTCATATTTGAATTTGTTTGGATTTTGAGTCTGGTTGGATCATAAGATTGTATAAATAGATGGGTTTTTGTTTCTTTATTCATGGAATCTCTTGGGGTTTCCTTTTCACCTTTGTGCTCTGTTTGGTTGAAGAAAGCAAAATAAAGATTTTTTTCTTTATTTGTTAAGGTGTGCTTTGGGTTTTTCTTTTTATTTATTTATTTATTTATTTATTTTTTTCCTATATTCTATTTTGCAAACTGAATTGTACTTTCCAGGAAGATGAGAGCTTGAGGAGGTGGAAGGAGAAGCTTTTAGGGTGCCTTGAGGAAGATTTGAATGGTTTGTCTTAAGTCTTGAACCCATATTCTCAACTGCATTTCCCTTTCAGAATTTCCCAATGTTGGATTCTATTTCATGAAGTTGTTTTTCCTTTTTCTGTAGGCCAAATGGATCCTGAAGTGAGATTTCACTCCATAGCAGTGGTCTCAGAGATTACTCACATTATGCAGGCAATTCTCGGAGTCCCAAAAATCAGGGAAGCTACAATCCCCGAAAATCATGGATGCTGGAAGTGAGCTCAGCCTCCGCTGAAGTCAACTTTGAATCAACTGTGGAGCTACTTCAGCTAGAGAAATCACCCAATATCAGTAAGTATGAAACAATAAAATCATAACACAAATTAGGAAATGGGATTCTAACTTATCTGTTCATGAGCAGAGAAAATAAAGCCTTAGTAAAGGAGTTGAGCAAGCCAACAGAGGGTGCTGAGGAATGAATCAGCCATGTCTAGAGGAATGAATCACTTCGTCTTCGTTGTCTACTCCAATGCTGTTGCTACCTTCATCATCTTCCCTCTATCTTTCATCATCCACAGGTCAATCTCTCCATCTATTTGAATAATGATTAATTAGCCAACAAGAAACAAAAGCCCTGTTCTCTTTTTTGATCTCTGAAATCATGTTTTTTCTTTCTTGTTTTGAGATCTGCCCCGAACAAAGACCTCCTCTGAATTCTCTCTCCTGTGAAAATTCTTCCTTTTGAGGCTGGCTGGATCTAGATTTTCTACCTCTACAGCTTCTCCTTGTTTGTTGGTTTTGAAGTGGGGTATGCTTAGGCCCTGTTTGATAAACTATTGAAAATGTTCAAACCATTGAAAATGAAAATTTTTAATGGTTTTAATTTTTCAATATGTTTGATAACAAAATTTTAGGAAGCTCTTAATTGAAAATTTTAAATGAAAAACTGTTGAGAATTATAAGTAGGTAAAGACCTGTAATGTGGAATATGAATACACGAGTCAACAAAAAATTTTTTAAATGAAAATAAATTGGACCAAAAAACCCTTATAAATAATATAATATTTAGTTCAGGTGTCTTGATATCTTGTAAGTTATAGTTCACGTGATCGTCAACCTCTGAATTTACTATGTACTTTTTGCTCAGTTAGATAAGGGTTTCTGCTTGTTATACTTCATGCTTTTTAGTCACTACCTTATTTCTACTATGTAGGTGCAAAAACAACATGAACAACTTGGTTCTATCGCTTGCTCCCAAATTCACGAAATTGCAGGCTCTAACACTGCGTCAAGATAGACCGCAACTGGAGGATAATGCTGTGGAGATGATTGCAAATTATTTCCATGATCTGCAGGATCTAGATCTCAGCAAAAGCTTCAAGCTTAGTGATTCCTCCCTTCATGCCTTGGCTCTTGGTTGTCCTAATCTTATTAAACTCAACATCAGTGGATGTTCAGCATTCAGTGATGCTGCTCTTGCATATCTGACTGGTTCCTGCAAAAAATTAAAAATTTTAAATCTTTGTGGATGTGTGAAAGCTGCATCTAATAAGGGCGTGCAGGTATAAAAGTTACAGCATGTTATTATTATTTTTGTAAAAGTGTATGTGAGGAAAATAGTTCTTTCTTTCAGCTTTTCTAAATTTATCTGCAGGCTATTGGACAAGAACTGCAGTCAGCTGGCTCTTTGAGTCTGGGATGGTGTGAGGATGTGAGTGATGCTAGATGTGGGAACAGCATATAGGATGTCCTGACCTCAGAGCGCTTGACTTGTGTGGCTACGTTCGTATATGAGTATCATGCTTTGAAAAATTAGATTTCAAATTATGATAAGTCAAAGCAGATTATTTCAGTTAGTTTTATCCATGCTTTGGAATATTTATGAGTTGTTATGGATATGTTTGTAGTATTTATTTTTACAATAAATTAATAATTGTAGTGAAAAATAATCTTGAGATTATGGACATACCTTGTGGAAGCTCTATTTATTTTGAATAACCATACATTGTGATAATAGGAGTAAGTATGTAAATACATAATTTTGAGTATTCAATATTTACGGTTATCAAACAATATAATTTTATCTTTAAGCATTAAATTTAATCGATAACTTATCAAATAGTTTTACAATACAGATTATTCTTATAAATTCAGCACTTTAATTTTCTTAATTTTCATTTATCAAACAGGGCATGATCTTGGTGGCGTTATTACATTAATGGAGAGGTGTGTCACCTTCGTTCCAATCGTGGATTGAGGACAAGTTTAAATGGGTGCAGCTTAAACCCTGCCTCTAGAAGCAATTACTTGTTTTAGTGTGATTTTTGCAAATTTGTAACATAGGTGACTTGTTTACAATTGAATTCAAAGTTTATATTCAGTAGTGTGACTTGAACTCTTGATAAGAGCAGATTTTTCGGGTAAATTCTAAAGATTTTAAAAATATTCTGTAGCCTTCTTGTCCAGCGCAAAGCATTTATTTCATTGTCCAACTCAAAGCATTCATTTAATTGAAACTAGACGTCTGCATTGCTATTGTTGCATCTAGAACATTCCTATGGCCGTGGTCAGAACAAGCTGCGGCTACAACACCTCTTATGGCCGTGGCCAGAATAAAACCCCGGCTATAAACACCTAGAACATCCCTACAGCCGTGGCCAGAACAAAATCGTGGCTACAAACACCTAGAACATCCCTATGGCTGCAGCAAAAAACAAATTGCGGCTACAAGATTGAGCTTTTAGGAGAGTTAGTCGTTTAATAGGTTTTTAGGATTTTATTATGATTTTTGAATGTAATGCTTGTACCTGATCTCAGATCGGAGACTTGCTATCAGATTGCTTTGGCCATTAAGGATGAGATTGAGGATCTTGAAAGAGCAGGTATTACAGTTATCTAGATTGATGAAGCTGCTCTGAGGGAGGGTTTGCCGCTTAGGAAGTCTGAGCAGGCTTCCTATTTGGAATGAACATTCCTCCTTCAGGATCACTAACTACAGTGTTAAGACACTACCCAGGTTCTTTGTCTTTCTGTTTTAGGAAATTTATTGGTCATTTGAATTAGTTTGGAAAATATTTATACCCTTCAAATAGTATTCATATTTGAGTATTAATAAGGTAGGTAAATCAAGATCTAAATTTAAATGGGTTGGGCTATCAAGAAAGTATATCCTAATGAAATAAAACAACGTACCAATTACAGACATTGCATTAATATTGAACTTAACCAATTCATACTCCATGTGCTACTCCAACTTCAATGACATCATTCACTTTCGATCTTAAATATGAATTGCTGATGCAGTCATCGAGAACTCAGGATGGATGAAGCTCAGCTCAGAGATCTTCGCGAGAGTAGTATCTGAGCTGGTATTGGTCCTGAATTGGCATCGACATCCTCCCTAGGATACCATCCACAGAAGAAATGTGGTGAATCAACAAGATTGCTACAGTCCAGCAGAGACCGACATGCTGGTGAACCCAGTTGGCGGCCTCAGATGCGTAAGCCTGGTGAACCTTGCTCTCCAGCAGCATAGTTTGCTCCGCCAAGCTCCTCCGCACCCAGCGATAAGTGCCAAGTGAGTTGTTCAAGCTTTCATAAAGTGATTTTCCTTAGCTCAAATAATCCGATGGCTTACCGACAAATGAGGATACAAATATAATAGATAGAAGTTTATATGTTACATTTCAACAAGCTGTGGTATTTGTTTGTTTGTTTTAATGTTATCCCTCCTCCCTTTGTTGTTGTAAAGGCATGGGAATTGAAGATTGTCATTGTTGTTATCTTCGCTGTTACAAAACTAACCATTTTACCATGGTTTCTTTATGATGAGTTGAACCTTGAGATGGTCATTACCTTTCATTCTCCTCACAGGAAATATTCATATTGGTTATCGCTTTATACATTCCCCAATTTTAAGATTTTTTTTTCAATCTAAATATCGAATTTGATTGTTTCTTCATACTATTTTCAACAAAGTTTAATTGGAACTTAGAAGAATAGAGCAATTGCTCATAATTTTCATTAATTGTGAGTGTAATTATTATAATTAAATATCAACATTGCTTCTTAACATAAAACACTTTTTAAAATAAGAAAAAAAGAAAGAAACGAAAAGAGGGTACAAAGAATATGGGAAAAAGAACTCAGAATATAAGGAATAAATATGTTCTTTGCATTTTTGTACCCTTCCCAATTTCATAGTTTTTGTTGTAAAATGATTGCAATTAAATCATTGTTTTGCAAATTTCTTTTCATTTGGTTATTATTTTTATCATAACACTTCACTTTTCATTGTTATATCCATCACTCCACGTGTTGTTCAATTAACATCTCCATCAGATATGTAATCCATGAACATCAGTGTTTGCACTTTGCAACTAAAAGAGCAATAAAAAAAAATTATAACACTTGTATCTTCAAAGTTTTTCGGAACTAAATTAACAAAACACTCGAGGGATCACTTTGAGGTCTAAAGTTTTTCAGAACCTACTACTCAATGGCTTTCTTTCTCCTGTTATAAAAAAAAATTATAACACTTGTATCTTTCAAGCTTTCTTTCTCATTGAGTAGTAGGTTCATGAAAGGCACAGGTACAAGAAATGATCCTCAGTCTTTAACAATTAGTTCCGAAAAGCACAGAAAGACTGAAGTGTTATAATTTTTATTGCTCTTTTAGTGCAAGATGCAAGCTTATGATGTTCGTAGTTATATCTGATAGTGTGGTGAGCAACATGAGTGATGAATCTGCTGTGAAAGATGAATCTTGCAATAAAAATAGCCAACCAAGATAATTGCTCCATTTATGTGGACCCCAAAGTAGGCGGATAGATAAGGGGCATCATTTATGTGGTGGACGGGGCTTAAAGACCGAGACGACTTGGGATGGAGCATAGTAGAGCAGACATTATCAGTCTACCTTATAAAACTCAGAGAGAAGCAGAAAGGGAAGGAAGAGATGGCAGAGATCGCCGTTACAGTGGTCATCGATAGGTTGCTCTCCTTGCTCACTGAAGAAGCCAGATTATTGACAGGCGTCCACACCGAAGTTCAAGATATCAAAAGACAGCTCCTATTCTATTGGCTTTCTAAAGGATGCAGATGCTAAGGCCGAGAAAGGAGACACCGTTAGCCATGGCCTTAAAGCTTGGGTCCAAGAGCTAAGGGAGACTTCTTATTCCATAGAAGATCTTGTCGATGAATACATATATCATTTCGCAAATCGCCCTCGTCGGAGTGGGGTCATATTTGATTTCCTCTCTAAAGTTTCTTGTCTGATCGCGAAACTGAAACCACGCCATGAGATAGCCTCCAAGGTCAGGATCTCAAGCTCAAAGTGGGTAAACTGCATGAAGAAAGTTCACGTTATGGATTTATTAGTTCATTTGAGCAAGGATCAGGTGGCAGCAGTGACACAATTAATGTTCAATGGCGTGATCCAAGAGTGAAAGCTCTTTTCATTGAAGAAGCCGAAATTGTGGGTATTGAATCTCCCAAGGGTGAATTGATAAACTGGCTGGTAGAGAACGCGTAACTAACTGTGATTTCGGTTGTGGGAATGGGCGGCGCAGCAGGAACGACTCTTGCCAAGAATGTTTAAGCATGACAACAAAGGTCGAAGCTTTGTTTGCCGTGCTTGGATCACTGTATATCAGTCATTCAAGATGGAAATGGTACTTCAGAACATGATCAAGCAATTCTATGAAACAATGAAGGAGTCAATTCCTGAGGGCATGGATGCAATGGACGTGATATCTCTTAGTGGTCTACTGAAGAAGTATTTGGAGGATAAAAGGTACGCCATTGTTTTTGATGATGTCTGGGGGTTCCAGTTTTGGGAATTTATTAAATCCGTTTTACCCGAAAACAGCGAAGGCAGCAGGATAGTGATTACAACTAGACACGTTGATATTGTTAGAGAATCTCGATTTCATCATGTTCACAATCTTCAACCTCTACCCCTTGAAAGTTCGCTGGAACTCTTCTGTAAGAAGGCATTTCAGGGTTCTCGCTGTCCTTCAGAATTAGAGAAAATTTCCATTGATATTGTTAAAAGATGCGCAGGATTGCCGCTTGCAATTGTGGCAATTGGTGGTGCTTTGGCGAGAAAACAGAACAATAAGTTAGAATGGCAGAAATTTAATGGTCATGGCTCCCAGTTAGTATTCCCCGTCTTAAGTATCACTAAGATTCTCTCCTCAGTTACAATGACTTGCCTCACTACCTCAAGCCTTGTTTCTTATGCTTGCCATTTCCCAGGACTATTCAATCAATTGAGTATGAAACTCATCCATGCTGTATTGGATAGCAGGATTTGTGGAAAAAAAGGGATATCTGTTTGAGCAGAGGCGGGAAGAATGCTTGAATGAGCTGATTCACGTGACTTGGTTCAATTGTCAGAGGTGGATGATGTGGAAATACGAAGATGCAAAGTCCACTACAACCAGTCGTGAGATTATCCTCAAAAGGCTGAGGAGTTGAGCTTTTGTGTGCTGTTTTGGGGGCGAACTCGAGCTTCAATGGAAAATTTCGGCGGATCGGTTCAAAGGAACAAATACTATTCCTATAAGACTATTCATAGAAAGCGCCTGAGATCCGCTCACTTTTGCTTTTTTGACATCGTCGGTGCTGAGCTCATTGGTATATCCTTTACCAACTTTGAGCTTTTAAAGTATTGGATTTTGAAGATGCTCCTACGTATGAGTGTTCAGAGAAAGTTTGGAAATCTATTCCATGGGTTCTTAAGTCCCAGGAGGACAAAAGATCCAGATGCTTCAAAGTCCATGAGTAAGCTAAACACTGCAAACTTTGGATCACCAAGTGACTTCTCTTGTGGATGTCGCTTCAGTTGAATCACGAGAAAGCAAAAGAGCTGCGCCATATTCTAGCCTATTCTTATCAACTCAATCTGAAGGAATTCTTAACTACTAGAGAGTACACATAGGAGAGAGTTAGCGGTATACTTAGACTTGCGAAGCTGTGTCATGTGGAGGCAAATAATGGGAGGGGCCTAATTGAAGAGTTGGGAAAGCTAAGGTAATTGAGAAGACTGGGCATTGTAAACCTTATGGAAGAAGAGCAGGCCAAGTATGTGCCTCCATTTCAAATATGAAGTACATGAATCTTAAATATATTTTCAAGGGATGATGAGTAATTCTCGACTTACAAACTATATCGAGATCCACCGGATATCTTAGAACTCTTGGTACGCAAGGAGGCTTAGCGAGGTTGCCAGCGCCGTCTTAAAATCTAGTTCATATGGTTTTTAAATAAATTCAGGGTTAAGCTATGATCCGATGGAAGTCCTCCAATCTCTCCCTAATATATTGGATCTTAGTCTCAGCAATGTACATGGGGGTGAATGCTTTTGTCTTGCAGAATTAGGGTTTCAGAAACTGAAAGTATTATGCCTCTCTGACATGAAGCGACTGAAAACTCTGAAAATACATGAGACATTCACCTGTTCTCGAATGTCTTGAAATTGGTCCTTGTCCACAAATGGAGGTGCATACATGATTTGCACACTCAAAGCCCTTGGATGATTTTTTGCATGCCAAGAGATTATACAGTGTCTACCTGGGGATGTAAAAACTATCATATAGTTGAACATGTTCCCAATGTCTTTTTCCACTAGTTCCATGCTGATGGTCGAAAGATCCTACGCCTAAGATGATCACCAAAGATTCAGTAAGTTAAGTTGTCATTTTTTTCTTTTTTAGTTGAATATTTATTCGACTTCAATCTTTATATATTTAAGCTTGAGTTCAAGGCCGATGAGTTAGAGCCTTGTGTTACTATGGGATCTATGACTACTATACAATGATTTTTATAACTTTTAAATGGCCCTTATCAAGTTCAAGACTTCAATATTTTAAATGGACATCTTATCAAGTCAAATAACCCTTTTAATAAGTCACTTACTCTAAAAAAATCTATTATAACTTTTTATTTTCTTGAAGACATGCACGTTGGTGTTATCGTATCCCTTGACTCTAGCAAGCTTCTGTTAAAAGGAATTGGTGATCATTTATGTTTGTTTCTTGATCTAAATTTCCACCTTTTTTTATTGACTTATTTCCATTTTGTTCGTTGAAGAAAAAAAGTACCGGTATATTTTTCTATTTATTTTTCAGATTTTTCTATTGTTCGTTGAAGGAATATTTTTCTATTCTTCATTGTTTCCAGATTTCAACTTTGGATTCATTGCATCATGATAGATTTATGAAGAAATTCTTTATACTCATCTATGAAGAAAAATCATCAACATTCAAGAGTCTCGGTCATCATCTTCCACACCCATAGATATTCATATCGAATTTCAGGTTCTTCAACGACCTAATTGCTTGTGACAAAGGATATCACTTTAGCTATTTGGGACTCTTTCATTTTGGAATATATCGATTTTGATAAATTTGTTTCTTATTATTAAATTTGTTTGACTTTTGTGCATGCTAGCTGGCTCTTTATATGTATAGGAGTCTTCCAAATATCCCCTATCTACAGGAGTCAGGTTATGTTTGTTATCTTCTCAACAATATGATGCATGTATTATCTTATTGAAAACGCACTACAAGAAATTTAAGATATAATGGCGCAGTTTAGCGAGGAGTCCAAAAAATTTTGTGGCCAAAAACACATATAGGCAGTTGAACTAAATCTTGTGATGATAGAACACTTACAAACCTTTAATAGGGAATTTAATTGCGCGTTACTATACAAAAGCCTATAGTTGGAAAAAAAAATTAGAACCACGGCTATGTTGTGAATCAATAGGCGCAAATTTGTTTTGACCGCGGCTATATGTCATTGATATAACCCTTCGCGATCCGTCCCGTTCTCTCCCCTTATGGCACCTCTCTCCCTTTCTGGTTCATCTCTCTCTCTTTAGAAATCTGCTCAGAGTCTTGAACCACTTCTACCACATAAAAAAACCTATGATCGGTATCTCCTCCTGAACCTCAACCCTAACCCTAACTTGATCCCTAATGGAGCTCGAGAGGTCAAGATTCGCCTCCCAAATTCCTCCCCCACCACGTCGTTTTCGCTCTCCTATCCTCGTTTCACTGCCCGTTTTTTGCCGATTCTCTTAAAGCTAAGCGATTGTGATTAACAATTTGAGTCGAGTTGTGGCAAACGAGGAGGAACTAGTGCCATGGATCGGCCACTCTTGCCTTAGCTTTCTTTCCTTGGCATGCTGAGGCTCGGGCCTTGGATTCGTACAATGTTACGCCCTCCTCACCCGCCCCTTTGCCAGACAATCAAGTATTATCGAATTTCTCGTCCAGTGGAAGCTGAGGATGATAGAACTTAGGGTTTTTATCATTCTGAAATTAGGGAATGAATTTGAGGCCATATTTTTAAAATTCATGCCAATAAATCAATCTTAAGAGTAACCTTTATTTGTTTGGATAGATTGATATAATATGGCCCAACTCTATAATTTAGGATTATGTTTGTCATTGTGTAATGTTATAGTCCTAAGCCCTTTCCTCTCTTCTTTTACTTATGGAAGAAGTTTGAATCTTTGCTTCCACCATAACTTTGCTTAGCCTTGTTTCTGCAGCATAGAACCCCAATTTCGATGGGCACTTTGTTTGGGGACACAGTTCTGCAATGATTGGTAAGATTGTCGGTCGACCATTTGGCCAATGTTTATGGTTCTCCTTGTATGGTGGTGGAGTCTAGTCATACTTTGATCAGGTTTCGCATTTTGTGGAAAAGATTTCTATTCCTTCTCATCTTTGATTAATACCTTCTGTATTCTGTTCTTTTTTCTTTTGAATATCGTCAGTCATTCTAGGAAGATCTTAGCTAACGTTTGCATAAGTTTTCCTATGTATCAGCACTTGATGAACCGCACACTAGGCCTTGAGTTTTCACATGAGCTTAGGCCTTCTTTCCCCTTTTCTTTTCATACAGCTAGGATTTTTACGTATGTTTGAGTTCAAATAGCGGAGATCCATCTTTGTAGTCAATTTCCGTGGATAATGCCAATTCTAAAAGTAATTTTGGTTATGTTTTTATATTTCTTGTTTCTTTTTAAATGATCACGTAGTCAATTTATTCTAGGTACCGTATACGCTATCTTTGCTAGATTTGGTCAGGAGTGTAGCATGAAGCAAAGTAAAAAAAAATGGTTGGTTTTTTATTCATTACACGTCTTTTGGAAAAGAGGACATCATGCATCCTCTTTGGATTTTATTCCTTTACTTTTCCTCTCTTTGTTTTGTCTAGAAAAAGTGTAGCATGTAGCATGATGCATTATTCTACCTTTTTCTGGCAAAATAAATGCATGCATTCAATCTAAACAATTTTGAGGATTTGGGAAGACAATGAACCTAGGAGTTAAGATACAACTTAAGAACGCCCCCATTCGGTTCCTTTTTTTATTAACACGGAAAACAAATGCCATTCGGAAAACAAGAATAATTTTCAAAAAACACTAAAATGGTGTTTACAATAACGATTTTAAGACCACCGACTCAATCTCTCCACCTATTACCTTTTGTTTCTTTAAAGCGCGTTTAAGAGCGAGATATTCATTGTAACCATGAAGCAGCACCATAATTCAGCCCTTTGCTTTTGTGACTCTTTATCATATACGTATATACACATTTTTTTAAGGGTATACGATTTTGGACATATATAATATGCATGGAGGGTGGGAATAATTAAAGATACAATTAAGGATTGTCATGCTCTATCCTTCCAATGGATGAGCTATAATTTGAAATGTTAGAATAATGTGCCTGATACGGATTGTTAATGCCTAGCACTAACTGATCATTGATCCTCCTCTGTAGTCTAGTCCTTTGCCATCGACCATCTAGAATCCTTATAATTTTAGGGATCAAGGGAATGTATGGACGGTCTTCATGTGAATAGTCAAATTTGGGGTAATTTTGAATTGAAATGTAGAATGTTAGAAAGTTGATGCCACACGGTTTTAGGCATTGGGCGGTGAATTACGATTACTAGTACGGGCCTTTGTGCAGATAGGAATAGCAAAAAGACCGAGAAAATGCGGGAAGTGCATCCTTGCTACAGTGCTTTCTCCCTTTTAACAAATAATATGTAGTCTTCTTTTAAATATTTTAGCATATGGCAGTGAAGTGCATTTTTTTTTATCGGGTTCAAGGCGTTGTATGCGATTAGAGGGTTTGCATGGAAACTATCTCGGTGGGCGGTTCGACGAGCTCAGAAAGTCTCAGGAAAACTGCAGATTCTTGAAGTGTTGTTACCCGCATCTGAATTTCATCAAACATTTCGGGTTTGTTTTCTCATACCCTACAACCTTTTAATTATTTTCCTTCCGAAGGGATGTAGGTTAGAATGTTACGTTTTGTTGATATTGAAGCTGTGGTTGAGTGGATTTTCATGGCTATCTTAAGATTGTTTAGCAATTCTATCTTTGATTTTCCTTACTTAAACTTATAGGTTATGTCTATAATGCCCTGCTTTACTAGGTCCTATTTAAGTTGCTCATATTTTGTTGTCTCCGGAATTCTCAGAGTCACCAGACCGTTCGAGAATGAACACATCGGCAACCACTGAAAGCAGAAAGAGGCGGCGGTTGAGTGCCATTTCTTTTCTCGATCTTTAGGATTAGGCAATGATCCTGGTTAGAAAATAAGAGAAGAGTTTTCCTTGGAGCAGCCCATTGCCTCTTTCGGGCATGATCCATTCCTCTTTTAAGGAGGGAGAAAGGGGATTCACTTTTCATGGAGAGTGGACGATTTCTTCCCATAAAGATAGGGGAAGGTGGTTTTCATTTCGGGAAGGATGACTTGTTCTTCTTTTTAAATGCTTAAACTTAAGATGGACTACTATTAGGGGCCTTCACATTAGTTGGAGCGGGGTGAATGATTCTTGGGAGAGTGTATACTTATATCATGGAGAACACGTCGGCAGTTTTGTTTAATAAAGTTGCTAATCGGGAATGGAGGCATCCAGGCGAAGAGGCGCCTGGGCATCTGGGCGGAGGGGCGCCTGGGCATATCTGGGCTTACTTATTGTCTGGGCACGGGCTTCCCAGGTCGGGTACTCATCGGGACCCTCATCTTTGGGCCGGTTAAATTTGGGATTCAGACCCGGGCCGTGGTACCCTGATGCCCCCTTTTCCGTTGGGAAGTAATCCTTCGCGGGGAAAATAATTGCGAGTGGTTGGGTATAGAGTGCAATGGGCCAGATTAAAGTTAGATTGGTCCAACACGTGTTTTTCTAGGGTAATTCCTTTTTTTTTAGGTGGCATATTTAATGCAATCCTTTCGACTTCGACAAAGGCAGGGGTCTTCCTATAAAGGGCTTATAAGTGGGCAGCCTCTGTATGTTGCAGGCTGAGCCTTGGTAGTGAACATACGGTCGGCCAGAGTACGCCTTCTTTAACTTTCTCCTTAGATGAGGCTGGTAGGGAAGGTTTAGAGATGAACTCTGAGCACGAGTCAGTTCGGGACCCTACGAGGGACGAGACGAAGTCGCGTGAGTGATGTTTTTTGAAGGGCATTTTTTTATCGTGTGTCAGCGGGCTTGAGCGCAAGGTGCGGCTAACTTGTGGATAGGCCTCCGGCTTAGTTCTTGGTGCATTGGCGGTCCGGGGGCGGGGAGTGGGTTCTGCAACCAAGGCACCCCTCATAGAGACCTACGGGGATCTTGAGCTTCCCCCGCCTTCGGCCTGTCTTGACTTTCCTCTTTTCTTAACCCCTGCAGCGGCTTCTTTCTTGGCCTCGGCAACGGTTGCTTTCTCCTTTTTTTTTTTTTGGTATGTACAAGTCGGATAAGCCATGTAACCTTTCTTTGTATGATCAGTTGTTGCACTTGTAAGTATTGACATGTAGCGAAGGGCACTTTCTAATGCAATTAATAAAATCGTACTTCTTTGATCTTGCCTCTTCGTCTTTGATTTGATTCGTACCATCCTTCGGCGCGTGGAGCGGGGCCGGCAATGGGCCACCGTTTGGGATGTTTGTTAAGTCAGTGGCCATTGATCGCTATCCTTGCTTTGATGGGTTTATGGTGAAGGGCCCACTAATCGTAGCCCCTCGGCGCGTAGTACCACTAGAAGTTGGATGAGGCATCAGTTCAAACGACCATGAGTCGCTAGAGCATTTGACGCATTTCCACTTACCTGGCGTAGGGTATATGAAGTCATCATTAAACTTTACCTTCTCCTTCTATGTATTCGATGAGTTTACTCTCTTTCTTCCAGTTTGAGATCTTCTGCGAGTTCACTGGTTCATCATCTTCGTCGCTTGCTTCAACTTTGATTTACCAGGTAACCATTTTCTTTTTTTTGTGGGGTATTGGACTTTTGGGCAAGTTGTCGATTTAAACATGCACAGGGGATAAATTTAAGAACTCGCTGGGATTAGGTGCGCCTTATGCGAGTATGAGTTTTAGCAATACCGAGTTAGGTATATGACTAAAAGTCTTACTCCCTCTTGATCGCTTGTAGAATGACGAAGTCGGGGAAGAAACTACCTGGCCCGAGGTAGCCACGGAAGGCGTACCCGACTGGCGTAGCTGCGGCCGGCGTCATTTCATCCACCCAATGATGGAGGTTAATGGCCTCTTCGCGGTACGATAATATTGACCTCAAGTTGGTGGATAGGGCGGATGAGTCTGTAGATGGAGAACCTGATGATGTGTTTTTGCAGAACATCTTGCGATCGGGCTCCATTTTTTGTCTTTGGCCTTAATTAAACCAATTTTACACTTTGCAGCGCCCCGGGCCTTGTTCATGACACCATCATTATTTTAATCGTATTGTAGTGAACCTGTACCAACTCGATCTCTCGTTGGTGGAGCTTTGTCTCATTTATTCTTTGAGGATAGGGTAGGGTGGTCGGATGTCTATGTGGGTCCTGAGCCCCCGACTACAAGTTGTTAATGGGCTCCCCGATTCGCCTAAGATGGAGGCGAAGGGCTCATTGCTAGTGAGGGGACCCTGGGATGAGACCCCGGGCTCCCCCGGGCTTCTGTTTAATGTTAATCGGTCTCAGTCTTTCCTAGGTGTGTGGTCAGGTTAGATATGACTTGACGACTTATTCCCAGATATTTGGTGCATTGCGATGAACTAACCTTGGGTTACTGGTGCAGGGAAGGATTGGCGAGGCAAGATGGTGAACTGGGTGGAAAAGCCGAGCTTCGAGAAGATTCGTCGGCTATTGGAGATTTACGGCGGGACCTTACGGATCTGCTAACTTCGGAAGAATATATCCGTCGTGAAGTAACCAGGCTCCTTACACCTCAGGTCATTCCACGGCCCAGATTGCCTTTGGAAATTGTAGAAGAACATACCGTCGTGACCTATGACGTCTAATTTCCTATACTTGGCACGTCCCTCAAGGCCGTAGTTGAAGCATTGATTCGGGTGCGGGGTGCTAGGAACACATCGGGGTCGTCTACTTCCCCGAGCAGGAGTTCTAGTTCTGCCCATCCTGCTCTCAGTCGGGGAACTAGGAGTAGCATCGGCGCTCCTTGCGAGGCGAGGCTGGTTGCCACCGAGTGCTAATGATCATAAGGAGAAGGGCATTCGGGCAACGAAACGCGCCTGGGTAGTGGAGGATTTTGTTCCTTGCGTTGGTTCCGAACCCTGAGGTCTTCAGGATTTGGAGGAAGAAGAGGAAGAGGAACGGGGAGAGAGGATGATGGGACTTCTTGGCTAGTTATCTTTGCCGACAAAAGACGGAAAATAAGTTCGGTGGTGGAGTCGACACCGTCCACTGTTCGGGCAGCGGGACCCTAGCCAACTTCTTGTGGAGGGAGGTTCGGAGGTGCGAGGCGTTATCGTGCGGCTCCCAGTCGAGCTGCGATCAAGCGGATCCGGCGGGCGTTGCTCGAATAGGTCGAGGAGGCGTCGATTCATGCCGAATGTCAGATCCTTCGAGATCGGGTTGAGGCTAGCAGGCGAGTCAAGTTCACGCGGACGGACCCCTTCAAGGCCCCTTCTTTGCTGTTCCAGACCGATAACAGCTGACTATCTCCCTCCCCGCGGGCCGGAGCCCCTAAGAGTGGAAGTATCTGCTCCCAGGCCGGAAGAGATGAAGTGTATAATGCACCGCTGAGAGCCTTTCAACTATGGAGAGTCCGCAGCCGATTAGCTAAACAGCTTGTAGCCGAATATGCTTCGAATGCCAGTATCTGCTTGGGGCATGGGTCTTGGCTAGGACTACTCGATAAGCGTTCCTGTCGGGACTTGGAAGGAAGACCTCCAGCGGATCATTGAAGATGGGATACAAGTCCGCAACTGCAACTACGTTCAGTCGACCGAATTGGTAAGACAGTGGGCTTCACTATGTAATACTAGTGCCAAATCTTAATTTATGTATCCCTAATAGGTTTCTCTACAGGTTGTCGCTGCCATTCGGAACATGGCCCTTCAACATCATGAGTTCGAGCTCCGATTAAGGGACGCCGAAAGGCTGCGATTGTTTGTCCCGATTGGGAATGGGCGGCGGGAGATGCGAGGCGCTTCTTTTAAAAGGAGGCCTGAAGTTAGAGCTTCGGTCGCTGGGCTGGAGGCTAAACGTCTACTTGAAAGAGCAGCTCATTTGAGGTGAGGAGAGATTCTGTGCGCAGGCGGCCCCGATGGCTAAGTTGGAGGGGTTGAAGGGTGGATGATTAACGCTGAGTGCAAATGGAGTTTGAGTTGGCCCGGGTTCAACGTGCTTTAGCGGTTGTAGAAGCGCGCTCGCTGAAGGCGAGGGTCACGATCTAGAGTGCTGGGAGGCATTGTGCCCAGGCGGGAAGCTTGTAAAGAGGCGGAAGAGGAAAATAGCCAGTTTTAGCGGATAGGCATGATCATGAAACTTGGGACTCACGAAGGATGAGTTCGCGCCTTGGGAAAAGGCCATACGAGATAGGGAATTGATGGAGTGAGTTTGGCGGCGATGACGTGTTGTTCAATTATGGCTATGGTTGCTGTGCTTTTACAGACAACATATGCGGGAGTAAGCCTCTGATCCCGGATAGAATTTGAACCCCTTGACCCACATTACACTCCGAGTTCTTTGCTAACCCCGTGCCCCGAACGCCGTTCTTGTTCCTTACGATCCAGTAGCGATTAAACGAGGAGAGGCCTTCGGAGAAGCAATCCGGCGCGGTGAGGAGGAGGCAATTCTTTTGGTGGACCTCCGAGCCTCATCTGGTGGTGGGGTCAACGATGTTGTTGTTGGCTAAGGCTTGAGCAGGTCCGCGTTCTCTTTTTCTACTCTATGAAGCTTGGCGAGACTTGTTTACACAGTGTTTTTGTATGATGCACCAAACAATTTGCTTTTTTTTTGTTGGTTACTAGGCTAACTCTTACCCGACTGGGTCGAGAATTGATTTTGTGTTGTCGGAATGGTTTATGTTTTGATACTGCGCCATCCGAGATTGCATGAATCTTTGTTAAGTGCGCCATTCGACACAGATGCATCGAGATAAATCATCTATAGAAATTTGGATGGATCATTTGTTGCGTTGTCGGTTTAGACCAGTTGATTAGATGTTACCCGGGGCCGGATAGATCATTTGTCGTACCATCAGACTTTTGTGTTGGTCGGCTAGTTGTTTACTGGGTCGGATAGGTCATTCACTGCGTCGTCCGGACTTTTGTGTTGACCGGTAAAATCTGCCCAGGGCGGATAGGTCATTCATTCGCCATCAGACTTGTGTTCGGCAAACAAGATGTTCTTTGAAATTTGAATCACGTTGATGTTGCGCCGTCGGACTTACGTGTTGATCGGCTAGATGTTTCTTCCAGTAGGATAGGTCATTCATTGCGCCATCGGGACCTGTGTTGTAGGCTGAATGTTTAAGGCCAGGATAGGTCATTCATTCGTCATCGAGACTTTTGTATTGCCGCGAGGTGTTTGCGGTCATTATAGGAATCATTCATTGCGCCATCCGGACTTTTACATGGACCAGTTAGAAGTTATTTATACTGGGCCGGATAGGTCATTCATTACGTCATCCAGACTTTTATATGGACCTTGCATAATGAGAAAATAGGCGAAGCCGTGCGGGTAGGCGAAAATATGGATATTCTTTTATTGATAATGCCTTTTCAGGTGCGTGACATTCCACATTCTAGGTACAAGAGTTCCATCTGGTTTATCTAGAGCGTAGGACCCGGACTCACCGGTCCGCATGACGACATAAGGTCCCTCCCAGTTGAGTTGGAATTTTCCGGCTGTGGGGTCTGTAGTATTCTCGAAAACCTTCCTTAGGACGAGATCGCCTTGTCGAAACACTCGAGGCTTTACTCGTTTGTTTATGGGGGTTAAGCTAGCGAGTTGGTAGGACACTATGCGCATTCTTTGCCGCTTCGCACCTCATCAATCGTAATCGCTCACATTCACCCGTCTGCGTTTCGACTCGGGCATAGGCGCCGGATGGTGGCGGACCAATTGGTAGGATCGACCTCCATCTCGTAAGTGAGCGTAAAAGGAGACACACCGGTTGGCTTTCGGGTAGTGGTTGGGACTTTCCCCGGGGTTCCTCCAGTTTCCTTTAGGAGTCTTAGCTTTTTCCGGCGTCGATAGGGTTTTGTTGGAAGCTTATGCGGCCATTGTATAGATCAGGGGTAGAATATAAATTTCTTATCTTCCGTTCCTGACAAAAGTCTGATGACTCATTTGTCAAAGCTGCGCCAGTTACTCCGGATATAATCGATCTTGGGACTTTGAGCCGCGGACAATCATTTTCGGATCGCCGTGTATCTCTATCTTTAATTGATGAAAACTGCAGACCCTCATATCATTTAAAATAATCGAAGGTGTGATAATAATAGTTTCTTTTCATTTTGAATTAACGAGGTGGGAAGCGACTTGACTATATCAATCCCCCATTGAGCGAAAGGCCACGGGCTGAGGTGAATAAGTCTTGCAGGTGATTTCCGATGAGCGATCGTTGGCAAAGTCACATTTTTGGCGTATAATGGTATCCGGTTCATAGTTGACTAGCTCATCTCAGTGAGTGTGAGTCTGTGAGCTAGGTTCTTCCCAGCGGGTGATTCACGCATATGCCTTCGTGCAGTGTTGATATACGCGCCGGTGAGGTCGAACCGCCGGTATGGCCCGCGAGGGATCGTTGTATAGCGCCCATCACTAGAGAACTGTGGCGAATCCCGAACCTTGTGGGCCTTGTCTGCGTAGATTAGCCAGTGGCTATGTATGGCGGTATGGGATCCATCCGGGGCAGAGCCTCTCACCACACATTTGTCTTACTCGGGCATGTATTGAGGCCCGGTTGATGAAGTAGATGAGGAGGAAATGGTTCAGTTATCGATAATAGAAGCGACCCACGGTGGCTGGAACATCGACCCTTTCATTCTGATCCAAGGGACATGTTTGCATTCAGGCGAAAAGGTGTTCAATCATGCTTAACTAGGAAACGCTTCTTTTCCATTCGGGATCTCGGGTTCAAATTTGGTTCTTTGTCAGACAACCCGGTGCCAGATCGGCTCCATGAAAAGAATTTCATCAACCCACCATAGCGAGTGCTGGCTCGGTCAGAAGCTAGCATGGCTATAATACTACGATTCATTGTTGGAGGCGCTGAAGCCTAACCGGACTGCCTGTTTAATCCTCTCCCTGGTTGGGGAGGTTAATTGCAGACCAATGCTCGCCCCGGTTTATCTAGATGCCCCATCTACATTTGGTGTGTTACCAACTCGTTTATCGGGCCAAGCGTGCGGGTACGAGTTTACTGCGATGATCGGCTAAGACTTACCTTCTTCGAAAGTCTGAAGCATCTTGGATACCATACTCATAACTCCATTGCCCGGTATTTGTTGATAAACCAAAACGTGCATACGAATTTTCTGTTAAATTACAGATATCAATAATCCCAACAGCCTTATCTTCTTTTTTTTTTTCAAAACTTGTTGAAATTATAATATTTTAACCAAAATCTCTAGAGTAAGTCTTTGCAGTTTGGTTTGTGGTTGTAGTCTTGCTGGTCGACGATGTCGCAAATGGACATAGTCCGGATATCGATCCCACGAGAGATCTCGAAATTTAAAATCCAACTACGACTCTTTCCAGATTTCTATACTATTTGGGACATGGGGATGGTGAGATCCCGGCTTGAAGGTGCTAGAAAATTAAATGAACATTGAGAATTAACTGAAATGAACAACAAACTTAAAAGTAAAGAATAAAGAATACGTAATAGTTAAGAAAAATGAATAGAATTGGTATAATAATTGTTTAGAGAACTCGTGACCAATGCTGAAGAATCAATTCCTGCATCGGCATAAACTTTCTTGTGAATTCAGGTTTTCGGGAATGCATCCCGGCGTTAGTAGTTCAGCTTGGATCTCTCCATCTTCGCATTTAAATTCTCCCCAATTTTGACGATTCTCTCGAATCTAGGGAATTAGACTCTTTCACTGTAGGGACTTCGATGCAGGTATTTTCTTTTCTGTCTATTCTTCATTTATGAATTGTAAACCTTAGCTCCCCAGGGTCATCGGTCAAGCGAGGATATACAATTTCAGAGTGCTGGGTCCTCAAAGTGGAATAAAGTCATCCTCTCTCGTTAGATCTGTTGCTTTCACAAGGATTAGCCTCACTATCAGATTGAGATGAACTCTTTGTTTGTTTAAATGGATGCTTTCAGATTCGACTCGATCTTTGATTTCATGAGAGGATTTATCGGAAATGAAACTTCTGAAGCCTGATAGATAAAATAGCGATTAATACACACTTCACAGGAAATGCCATGCTCAGGAACGTACTCTCTGTTTCACTCAGAGGACCTCCTTGAAATCGAGCTAAGAACACTTCATAAATCGAGATTATAAGAAAGCGATGTCGGATCAAAACTTTAAACCTATAGTGTGATAAATTCATAAAGAAGCGAAATTATGGTCTTGGAAATAATGAAAGATAAATTAAATGATAGCATTCACATAATGGAAGAATTTGGGTTTCTCGATTCTTGAATTACACGCTGCAGTATTCCTCACGATCATAAGAATCTTGCATTTGGCTTTGGATAAGCCGAATTCAGAATTTATTAAATTTCCACTTTCAATGATAGCAGAAAGGTGAATTCTATATTCAGCTTCTTCTGCTTGATTACATCCAATTCCAAAAAAATCAAATTAAAATAGAACGATCAACCTAATCTAATTCGACATGGAAGGAAAAATAAAAGAAAAGAAAAGAAAAGAAAAGAAAACAAAATAAAAGGCGGGCCGGTATCCAGTTCTCTCGTGCGTGGCTTGTGAAACTACTTTCATGAAATTTGGATAGGCTAGCGTATTTATAAAGGTTCCTCAATTGGGCCCTAATCGATGTAGGCTTCTTGTGGATTTTAAAGTAACCCGGGCGATCCAGCTGTTCAAGTCGCGACTTGATTTCCTGTCGACATCATCGATGTCAGCGACATCAATCCACGTCAGCGACATCAACTTACTCCATGTAATCTTGATTTGATGCATTCGTGATGCTCGCGACCCTCTATATCTTGTAAGTGGACATCTTCTCACGTCTTAATTTGGTCTCAATTTCTCCTCTCACGATGTCGTAGCGTCTATATCTTATCGTGACCTCAACTGGTATCATCTCTACGGTCTTCATTTGATGTCTTCGGATGTCGCGACATCAATCTCTTGTCGTGACATCATTTCAGAGGACTGTAATTTTCAACTGATCGTTCATGTTGTCGCGACTTCAATATCTTGTCGCGACCTCATCTATGGTCATCTGCGATCTTTAAGCGATCTTCCGGTTAATAGCGACATCAATCTCTGTCGCTGACATCGTCTTAAGGAATTATGGCTTCAAGCGGTCTCTCGATGTCCGCGACATCGATATCTTATCGCGACCTCGCTTTATGAAACTTCAACCTTCAAGCGGCGGGTCTATGTCGCGACTTGATCTTATGTATAGCGACATCGACTTGCCGACTACGATCTTCACTTGATGGCACGATGCCATTGACTTGGCCTCTTGTCGTAATGACGGTTCATTTCCTTCGGCTTTCATACATTGGTTCTTGATGTCGCGACATCAATCTCTTGTCGCGACATCTTGTCACGCCTTTTGCAGATTTCAACTGGACTTTTGATGTCGCGACATTAACCTCTTGTCGCGACATCACTTCATGCCTCCACAAGCTCAACTGTTTGTTCCTGATGTCGCGACATGAGTAACTTTATGAAGTGACTTGATTCATGACTTCTGTAACTTTGGTGTTGTTGCGATATCCCGCGACTTGATCTCTTTGTCGCGGCAATTTCATTTCGTTCACAGTCTTTCGTGAAGTTTCATGTGTGACTTTATAACTTGTCATGTATGTGACCTCGTACAACGAGCGTAACTTTCAAAAGCGCGTCGATGAATTACGCCTTCTTTTCATTTTACGCCACGCCCGGTTAATTTGCAATTTTATTCCACTTGATTTACGCCTTTTCTCTTGTTTTCTTCTTTCTTCCATTCTACACTAATATGAATGGGTGAGTTTCTTCCTAATTACGTATGTGGTATTGATTTTAATGTCAAACCTTGAAATGGGTAAAGATGACTTTTAATCATCTTCGGGATGGTCGGGTTATGAATTGTGCTCAGGAGTGGAAGATCGATTAACGCCTAGCGGGATGGCTGGAGAGTATGGGCGGAGCTTCTTGGAGGTTGTCGGGAGGAAATTTAAAGGAAGCTGTTCGGCTAATTTATATACGGTCTCCACGTCGGTTAGGGATTTGATGACAAAGAACACAGGCCTCAACTTTGCATCCCCGCATTCTTTAAATAAGGCGGCGCTTACCGCTATATCGGAGACTGCTAGGTAGAGGTAGAGTGCTTCACCGGCGTCCAGGCTCACAAGAATCGGAGGCTCTGTCAGGTATTGTTTGATTGCCATGAATGCCCTATTGCATTCCTCATTCCATTTGGCCCGGTTGGCTTCCCTTAGTGTAGTGAAGAAGGGTTTTAAGTGGTCAGTGAGCCGGAAATCTAAGCATACTAGGCGGCCCAGTAGACACAGTGGTTCTTGGATCCCTTCTTGGAGTTGAGTGGTGATTCTGAATGGCCTTAAGTTGTGCAGGATCGGCCTTAAGTTGTGCAAGATGATTGAGGGGTTCAGTTTCATGCCATATATTATGAGGAGGTCGAATGCCTGTTGGAGATGCACGGCGTGATCAGTAGCATTAGCAGATTTTACCGGCTCATGATCAATATAAAATTCCATTGTTACTAGTAGAGTAATGGTCGACATCTTTGTAACCAACCTCACGATGAGTATCTCTGACATTCTTTAAGCCGAATGGCATTACATTGTAACAGAAAAGTCCATGGGGAGTGATGAAAGATGTTTTTTCCGCATCCGACTGGTGCATGGGGATCTGGTGGTATCTTGAAAAGGCGTCCAAAAAAGATAGCATACTGTGCCTGGCCGAAGAGTCCATGATCTGATCTATGCGAGGCAGAGGAAAGCTATCTTTAGGACAAGCGTCATTAAGGTCTGTGTAATCTACACATACTCTCATTTTGTAGCCTTCTGCAGCAGCCACCGTTGCCAGCCATTCGGAGTATTCGCGCTTTGTCGCTTCGTTTGCGAGAAGATTATCGACCTCGGCTTGGATGACCAGGTGGTGATCGACACCTTACTTTTTATGCGGCGGAAGCGGCGGATGGGCGACATTTAATTACGTGTGGCGTCTTTGGGCATATTCGATTCATATACGCATGGGTCGAGAGAAAAACACGCCGGCGTTCAAAGCTGCGGTACATGACATAGTGGGCCTTCTCCTCCGGACGGGTACCTTTTATAGATACATACGTTCGGCCCGCTTTCGAGGGCGTGGTTTCAAGGGATCCAGCGCGGTGGCTCCCATCTTCCGGCGCGGGCGGATGATTGTGATTGCTATTTACAGATTGAATCTCAAGGGTAGTTCAGGCATTCCCTTTTAGCGTTCTGCATTGAGAGTTGATTGCATTGCCGTGCGACTAACTGGCTTCCTTGAAGGTTGACTTGCACAGGCCTTGATCGGGTAGGCCCGATAGTTTTGGGTGGTGTGGAGATGCTTGCCTTCATGAAGTAATATATGGGCAGTAAAATAAACATTATATGGTAATAAGTCTTTGACCACTGAAAACAATATGGCGAGTCACGGACACCTTGCTTTAGCGGAAAAGCGTGTCCGTCAATATGGTAGCCTCATTAACCACGACAAAACCACTTGTGAACTAAGGTGATCAAGCGGGACTCTCATTTGCTTGAAGGCTAGGAGATGTAACAAATCAGTTGCATTGCCTGGATCGACGAGGACTCTGTGCACATCAAAATTGTTAATACACACAGTAAGTACAAGTGCATCGTAATGAGGGGTAATGACCCGAGTAAGATTTATAGGGGGAAAGGATATAAGGCCGTCAACTGGTTGAATTGCTGTGATGCTCTCTCGAGCGTTAACTGTGTTCACCCTGGCTCTGACCAAGGCCGCATGGAGCATTTTTCTTCTCTGCTTCTTGGATTGATAATGGCTATCGGTCGGTCCCCCTAATATAAAGTTGATGGCTGGCCGGGGTTCAGAAGCATGCTCGGTATCAATAGCGACCCTGTCAGCTGTGGGAGCGGTTCCTACCCCGTGGGTTGGCTCTCGAATGTACCTCCTGAGGTGTCCGACCCGAATAAGCTTTTCCACCAGTAATTTCAAGCTTTGGCAGTGGTTGGTTTCGTGGCCGTGGTCCATGTGATAATCACATCTTAGGGATCTGTTGCGCTGATCCGGACCCGCCGGCATAGGTGGGGGCCATTTGAAATCGGGGTGGTCCCGAATGAGGGGTAGGAGCCTGTCATAGGCTATGTTGAGAGGAGTGAACTGGGGAGGCTCCTTCATCTTTTCTGATTGCCCTTCGGAGCGCTTCTGACCCTTGTTCTGGCTACTCTTATGTTCGGATGAGCCTTTGGTAGCCCAGGCTTGCCGTCACGGGTAGTTATCATCCGCGGTCTGAGAAGTGGCGAATCTTATCTTCCGTGGAAAACTATGCGCGTCGATACAATTCCTCCGTAGTTCTGAGGCGGATCTAGGGATAGAAACCGGAAAAGCTTGGTAGTCGGCCAGCCCGGTTTGCAAGACATCCATACTATAAACATCGATTTCTTTGGACGACATCAGAACGTGATAATGAAGTCCCAAATGGACTCATCTTCGGCAGGGGATGGCACGGAGGAGGCGACGTTCCCTTTTTGCCTGACTGAGCACAGATACTGGGAGACGAACGCGGCCCATAATTCGCCGAATGAGTTTACGGACCCTCTTGGAAGTTTGTGGAACCAGGCCAAAGTGGGGCCCTTGAGGCTGGCCGGAAATACTTTACACAAAAGTCGGTTGTTCCCAGTGTTGAGGATCATTGCTTGGTTAAAATGTAACATGTGGTTGTATGAATCGGAAGAGCCGTCGTACATGGCGAATGACGGTATAAAGAGAAGCCGCGGGGAGGCTCATAATCCAGAATATGTTGACTGAGTGGAGAGGAGAGCATGTCCTGTGGTCCCTGGACGGCGGAGGAGAAGAACATATGTGGAACAGGGGCAACCTCGAAGGGAGGGTGCATGGATGGTATCGGTGGGGCGACCCCCCTGGGCCGTTCTGGCATATATTCATGAGCTGGCTCTGACTGGCGTCGGTCCTTGCTTGCTTCTCTCCATATCCAGCGTCGCTCGCCACTGATAGATCGGCTGGATCGACGAGGGG
Source organism: Tetrastigma voinierianum (assembly GCA_016808115.1). Classification (NCBI taxonomy): domain Eukaryota; kingdom Viridiplantae; phylum Streptophyta; class Magnoliopsida; order Vitales; family Vitaceae; genus Tetrastigma; species Tetrastigma voinierianum. The sequence continues at coordinate 223,013 of JAEQBH010008350.1, forward strand.
GCCTTTTTCTGGATTCAACTTCCGCATCGTTCGGGGATGGTGAACGGTGTGGGAGTGGAGAGCTGCCAGAAGATAACTCATCATCCGCCGGTAGGTCAACATTGTTGGGTATGGCAGCCCCTTTGCCTTTGTCGAGATGGGATGGAGGTAGAGGGCGAGGAGGTCTCCGCGATCTCTCGACCCGACTAGCCTCCAAGCGGGTTCGCAGGCGCTCATTTTCCTCCCGCAAGAGGTTCGCGTGTTCGCGTAATTTGGCCATCTGTTGGGCCTACTCCTCTTGCCTTGCCTCCATCTCTTGGCGCCAGTGGAGAAATTGGTATTCAAGGAAATTTCGGTTTCTTTGAATTCTTGGACATGGCGGTGGGTTCCGATGGTCGGGGATGTCGGGAATGGCTAGCCGGCGTCGGGAGATCACTGGGAGCGGGTGTGCCCAAGCTCGTATCGCCTACGAGTTTCTTGCTCGGTTTCCCACGAGACGGTGCCAATTGTAGTCTTGAAATTCTGAGTCAGGATCGTTGGAGCGTAGGCTTGTCGGCAACCACGCAAAATAGAAGAGGGGCGCGGTTAGGTGTCGGTAGCCTCATCTTAAGTTGAGCAGCGATCACCTTGGTTAGAAAATAAGAGAATAGTTTTTCCTTGAACGACGTACCTCTTTCTGGCATGATCCATTCCTCTTTTAAGGAGGGAGAAAGGGGATCCACTTTTCATGGAGAGTAGACGATTTCTTCCCATAAAGATAGGGGAAGGTGGCTCTCATTTCGGGAATGATGACTTGTTCTTCTTTTTAAGTAACTGCTTTTCCCGAACAGGCTGCTATTAGGGATGCCTTCCTATTCCGTTGGAGGCGGGGTGAATGATTCTTGGGAGAGTGTATACTTATATCATGGAAATGGTCGCAGTTTGTTTAATAAAGTCATGTCAGGAAAGGAGGGATGCGGCGAGGCGCCTGGCATGCGGGCGGAGGCGCCCAGGCATACAGGCTTACTTATTGTCCTGGGCCCGCAGGCTTTGGGGCCAAGCCCCATCGGGGCCCTCATGCTGGGCCGGTTGGCTGGGGGATTCGAACTCGGGCCCGTGGTACCCACAATTTTTATACAGGGAAAGGATATATTATTAATGAGTTGATTTATTCGCAGTCCAAAATTGAATTATCTTCATACTTAACATGGATGCAGTGCAGGCCCATTGAATAGAATTTCTTAGGTCTTTTCGAGATATTTTGGAATAAACTCTACCCAGGATTTTTTTCAACATGAGATTATGAAAAAAGAAACACTATTAATTATCAAAATTCAATCCCACTTTGCAATTTTGATATCTCAACTATATTGTGTTGTGATTTGTTTCATTTTAATCTAATTTTTCAATTTATTTTTAATTACAAAATCAAGCAAGCCCTAAGCGACCTCATTGTTCCCAATTGCTCTTCTCATAGACCCTGTTTTTTAGTCTTCATTTGCTCATTCACAGGACTTCAACTCAATAACAAACTGCTTCCTTCCTCGTTTCTCAAAACTCTCCTAGATTGTAGAGGAAGAAATGTCTCATATTAGAAATAAAATCAAATCCCAATTTTAAACTCTCATTCAATTTTTTTTTCCTTCCTCATTTCTCAAAACTCTCACAACTTCTAGACAAAGAAAGAGCTTTCAATTAAATTAAATCAAATCCCGATTTTCAAGTTCTTATTCATTTTTGCTTCTTTAAAAACTTAGTTTTGATATTTACAACTAGATATTCAAACAAAACCAACCTTGTTTTCTCATGAATGAAAGCATATCACACTTACTTGAATTAGTGATTTTGAAGAAATCGGGGAAAGCCCCGACCATTTGGAATTATAAAAGTGATAAAGAGAAGGGTATATAGATTTAAGAAGAAGAGCAAATGACATGAAAATAACCTAAATTGGTCATTATTAACATCTCTCTCCCAAAATGCTTCTTCAAAACCACTAAGAAGGTGAAAGAAAATGAAAACAAAAATAGCACTTTGCTCTGCATGATTACTATAATGAAAGAGTTCCATATTTATCAAGACCATGACTTCTTATACAACAATTTGAAGTCGATTCTATGGAACACAAGCATATATACAACTAGCTAAGCTTTACAATAGTGAAAAAGGAAACAAAAAAAAAAGAATAAAATTAATAAACTTATGGGTGTCATGATGTCCATCTATCATATAATTTATATATATATATACGGTGTTGTACCAAAAAGGAACGATGATCCTCTCCTTGATTCACCCATCATTTCTCGAAGCTGAAATGATTCTAGTACATGCCTTGGATTATATCCTATGGAGTAAAGATGGGAGAGTTCAAAAGAGAAATTTGAAAAGTAAAGGACATAATGCCAACTTGGGAGGGAAAATCACATCCATCCTCCTCTTGGCTATTGCTGTTTTGGGTAGTAGAAGTCTCACTTTTTTAGTGTTAAAGTAAGTTGTTATCCACAATATCACACCATTGGGATTGGGATGTTGTAATTGCTACTATTATGTTGTATTTGCTTTTGGATGGCCTTTATTGTTGCTATTCTTCTTTGCATTAAATTGCCTTGTTATTGTTGCTCTTATACATTCACCCTTTCATCCACCTTGGTCACATCATATGCCTTCTCTACTGCTCGGCGTGCTTCCTGATAATCCAAAATCAAAATAAACCTTAACTTCTACCATTCTGTATTAGCTCATTTCTTGGAGTTTGATTGTGATGGTGATGATGATCTTGATGACAAAGATAATGGTCTTGTTCCTGGATCTCTTATTCCCCTCAAAGCTCTCATCTTTGAATTTGTTTGGATTTTGGGTATGGTTTGATCATAAGATTGAATAAATAGATGGGTTTTTGTTTCTTTATTCATGGAATATCTTGGGGTTTCCTTTTCACCTTTGCGCTTTGTTTGGTTGAAGAAAGCAAACTAAATTTTTTTTTCTTTATTTGTTAAGGTGTACTTTGGGTTTTTCTTTTTATTTATTTATTTTTCCTATGATACATTTTTGCAAGCGAATTTGTACTTTCGGGAAGATGAGAGGCTGGGGAGGTGGAAGGAGAGGCTTAGGGTGCCTTGAGGTTGAATGTTTGTCTTCAAGTCTTGAACCCATATTCTCCATTGCATTTCCTTTCAGAATTTCCCGATGTTGGTTCTATTTCATGAAATTGTTTTCAGCACACGTAGGCCAAATGGGCATGAAGTGAGATTCCTCCATGATGGTCTGAGATTACTCACACTATGCAGACAATTCTTGGAGTCCCAAAAATCAGGGGAGCTATAATCCCCGAAAATCATGGATCTTGGCGATGAAACCGGCCTCCGTTGAAGTCAACTTGGAATCTAACTTTGTAGACTACATAAAAATCACCCAACTCATTAAGTATGAAGCGATAAAATCATAACACAAATTAGGAAATGGGTTCCTAACTTATCGTTCATGAACGGAGAAAAATAAAGCATTAGTAAAGGAGTTGAGCAAGCGAAGCGAGGGGCTGTGGAATTGTCAGACATGTCGAGGAGGAATGAATCACTTCGATCTTCGTTTGTCTGCTCTCCGTACAACTACCCTCATCCTCTTCCCTCTTTCTTTCATCATCCAGAGGTCAATCTCTCCATCTATTTAAATAATGATTAATTAGCCAACAAGAAACAAAAGCCATGTTCTCTTTTTTGATCTCTATCTGTTTTTTTTTCTTGTTTTGGATCTGTAGAACAAAGAGACCTCCTTTAAAAATTCTTCCTTTGAAATTTGACGGGATCTAGATGTTCTACCTCTGGCTTCTCTTTGTTGGTTTGAAGTGAGTATGCTTAGTCTTGTTGGTTAATTTTGTGGGTTTTGGAGTGCGAAGCTGTGTATTTACATTAATGAGCAGATTGTGTCTACCCTTCATTCAATCGTGGATTTGGGACAAGTTTATATGGAGTGGCAAACCACCTTACTCTGAGACGATTACTTGTGTAAATTGAATTCAAAGTTTATGCTAAATTAGGGAGTAGGCTTAGAACTCTTGATAAGGCTTGATTTTGGGTAAAATTCTAAGATTTTAAAATGCGCGGCATGTATCAACACAAAGCATTCATTTCATTGTCAACTTTGGCTTATTCATTTAAAATTGGAAACTAGACGTGTGCACTGCTATTGCATCCATGGCCGCGGTCAGAACCAAACCACGGCTACAACACCTCCTATGGTCGCAGCCAGAACAAAACCCCAGCTATAAACACCTAGAACATCCCAACGGTAGTGGCTAGAACAAAACCACGGCTACAAACACCTAGAACAATACAATAATTCATGACCCGAAACATAAGTCGCGACTCTGATTCATGAGTTCGAACCCTTTCCTTACCAAATTTGAATATTTGATCGTTGTTGGTTTGAAGTCGTAATTAATTCTTACTCCTCCATGTGCACGGATATGGGGCTCACGTACGTGAGGGGGTGTAGGCGTGATATTTGTAACAATAAAGATCTATAAGCTTGACTTTTTAGGAAATTTGGTCGTTTAACATTGTTTTAGGATTTTGTTATGATTTCCTAATGTAATGCTTGTATCTGATCTCAGATCGGAGACTTGCTATCAGATTGCTTTGTCCATCAAGGATGAGGTTGAGGATCTTAAAAGAGCAGGTATTACAGTTATCCAGGTATACGATGCTTGTAGATCGAATCAACAAGATGCTGATCCTTGAGGCGAACATCATTTAGTTATATCGCGATCAGTAAATCTTGTGATTTATGAGGATGATAAAACTCATCGCAACAATATTTGTATTCACAGAGTTCGAACTTGAGGCAACTAACCTTTTTTATAACATGAATACTAAGTTTATAAAATTCCTTTTTTGATAGTGATTTTACGCAAAACTTTTGAAAAGAAAGTAGATGTTTAATAAAATTATAAAAACATTTTTGAAAAATTTTAAAATATTGTTGAAAATTTTAAATTAGTAGAATGTTTATAACACTAAGATGTTATTTTCCTAAAAGTCATTTTCATAAAATATTATAATTGCATTTTCTTATTATACAATCTCATCTCTTTATCACTTAAATCAAACCTTAAGAAAAATAATCACATTCTTAAAATATAAAAATTTGGTAGAATATTTTAGGACTATTAAATTTAAGAATTAAGATACAATAAATCCATCTCTTTCTTGGTTTATTTATTTATTATTATTATTATTGATTTCGAGAGGCCGGTTATATATATAGTCGTCACTTGGTTATAAAATTAAGGTCAATGAGTTTGAGTAACATGATGTATATTTCTCTAAACCTATACTTTCTACATTATTTTTTTTAATCAATCCTTATAGAATTTGAAATAATCATTCAATTATTTGATTCCACTTGTCACATCCTCGTCTTGTTTAATTAATAACATTTTATTAAAAATTTGCCACTTAAGTATATATTATTGGGAGTTTATCCAGGTTCTTCGTCTTTTCATTTTCAAGAAATTTATTGGTCATTTGAATTGGTTTGGAAAATATTAATACCTTCAAATAGTTCATATTTGAGTATTAATAAGGTAGGTAAATCAAGATCCTAAGTTGAGTGGGTTGGGCTATCAAGAAATGTATGCAAAAATGAAATAAAACGACAGTAGAATTATGAACATTGCATTAATATTGTTTCCAACAGATTCATACTCACATTTGCTACTCCAACTTCAATGACATCATTCATTCGATCATAAACATGGATGCTGATGTGATCACCATCGAGAACTCCAGATCAGATGAGAAGCTCCTCTCAGTCTTTCGTGAGGGAGTGAAGTATGGAGTTGGTATTGGTCCTGGTGTATACGACATCCACTCCCCCAAGATACCTTCCACATAAGAAATTGCAGATCGAATCAACAAGATGCTTGCAGTCCTTGAGACCGACATCCTTTGGGTGAACCCGGAATGCATTTTCATTCTTTCTAGAACCCAACACAACCTTAGATTTTAGATTCAGGGTTGAGATTACAAGTTTGATGAATATTAAATCCATACCCTTTTTTTAACTTATATTTGCATCTCCTTCACTTTGCATTATTGCATCTTCCGTAAATTCATCCCACCCATTTATCGCTTGAATCATCACTTTGCATTACATCATTCCGTAAACTCATCGTTCAGCACACCGCGGTTAAAGCCTCGAGCGTAATACAAAATTCATACTGAGATTTTACAAAAGATGATTTGATTAAAGGGCATTTTGAAAATCCATCTATCGCAGTCTCAGTGTCGTTATTATCTTTATCTATTATCGGGTTAAAGATTTGCCCGTAGGTTTCCCTCATTTTAAAGGGTCTTACCGTGATATATCAGTGTCATTATTATCTTTTACTATTTTATTATACAGCCGTTAACCATCATCTACACTTTCATGATAGATGTTGGCATAACCACCCATTTACTGCTTTTATTATGTGGATTATTTCTGACCTAAATGGCCTTGTTACATTTAGTGGATTGTACGATCCTGATTATAATTTCGGATTGACATTTGCCACCCAGTATTCATTTTATTTCTGTTGATTAAACATTCCCGCGATTATTGCTATGCATTACAATGGATTGAAAAATCCACCCAAATTGTAATAGCCCCAAAACACAGTCCGTTGACTACCTTGACCAGCGAATACAAGTGGAGGTGGGTTATCAGAAGCGCCACTTTAGAAAATCGAGCGAGAGTACTCCTTTGTGCGGGAGGCACCTGCCACAGAATCTAGCTTTTGTATAAACGTCCCGATCAACAATATATGCAATATATATGTCACGTCTGACCACTTGGGTATCAAACATGCTCAACACATATGTCAAAGCCCATATCCGATAGTTTTGAGAGTTCAAATGTTTACTCTTATCTGACATATATTAAAATACTCAAATTCTAATACATGTAAATATCATCGCGCACCGTTTGTATCGACCTCGAAGGATGACGAGTCTTCGCGCACGCTCCTGTGAAGAGGAGGATCCACGGCGGGGTGAGCTAAATTCCCCCGATTAGGAGAATCGCGCACAAGTGAAATTTTCGCGCTAAAGATGCGGTCTGATATTCCGGTAGCCTTAGCGTGAAGCAGATGCATGATCACTACTTGAATCTCATATGACCCGAAGCTGAGATCCGAGTCACTCCACCAGCTCTCGCACTCGCCTAAGCCTCGTATGAGAATATTTGTTTTATTAGTGAGGCAGCCCTCCGATGAATATATATCAATGAATTGATGCATTTCAGACGATTGATATATAGTAATTGTTTAATGGTACCTAGATGAATATATATCAGCTGGGCATTTCAGGCGGTTGATATATTATTTAGTTTGTGGACTACCCTTCGATGAATATCCATTTGAGGCGCTCCAGACGGTTGATTTATTATTTAGTTTGGACTACCCTCCACGATCGTTTAATATTTTTAGTATCCTCCGAACCATTTTCCTCGAGACTCATCTCATGCGCTAAGCTCCCCAAATCTAGGATGTTCAAGTGCATATGGAATACATGTATCTTACGTCACATTCTGATCTAATCACATGCAAATATATAAACATGAATATACTCGCATAAAAATTAAATCACACAACATGTTATGTAATTATCATTTCAAACATCAAAATTAGCTCATGGGCTAATAATCACACGAGCAATTTAATTTCAAATCACTCTGACGAAACACCTATTTTCACGAGAAATATATTTTCCCAAAAGCATTATTAGGGAATAGTGAAACCCTCGTTTACTATTCGAAAAATCCTAAGCAATGGTTCACTTAGTGAACCCGAAATCGGTCATTCCGGCGATACATACCAAACAACCATTTGATACACAAGTTAAGCCAAACACACCCAGAAATTACGGGCGTCACGGACAGCCCCTAAAGTCTCCAAAGAATTCCTACAATTTCGGTCCCATGTTTTGGGACCGATCCACAGCCCATTCCCGGCATTTCCCATACAAATACATGATTTAAAGCAAATATTTATGAATTTAAAGCAGCTGACGGCCCGTAACAGCCACTGCTCCAGCCATTAGGTTTCAATAAATTCAAATCAGTCGGTCCCGAGGTTTGGGGCCAGATCAACAAACCTCGCGGCGCCAGCCGTAAAGCATTGGAAAAGCGGCCCAAGAGAATAGAATAAGCATAAGTAGGAAAATCCTACCTCTTACCAGGGTTGGTAAAAACCATAAACCACGGGGTCACAGCGTAGCCTACGCATATAGAGCGTTCCTTCTTGCTCGGGTCAATCCAATGGTCCAGGTGCTAAGGATCTTAGAAAGGAAGAAGACCTTCTCTCTACAAACCCACTCATATCCGTTCAGCAGCCACTGCCCCTCTCCTTTGCAACCCGTTTTTTTGTTCCTTTAAACTTTGGAGAAAGCTCATTCCACTTTTTGTCTTTAGTCACTTAAATTCAATTTCATATACCCATTATATCCCTCTTTCTCAGATTTGATATTCGACCTTATCTCGACGTCCATTTCGTCATTTCTTGGCTCATCTAAAACATATTTTTGTGAGTACATGCTATCGCATCTTGATCGCATCAAGCGTTCTGACGCGGGCGGTGCAGCGTGTCGGCTCAGCGTCACCGACCGATTGCGAAATTTTACGTGCTAACTAGATTTTGCGAGGCGATTCAATAGATACCGATCCGTTTAAGTCGTCAGAAGTGCAGAATTAATTACGGGACTTTTGCTTAGTAATTATAATTTATAATCAAAATTACGATTTTGCCCTTATTCCAGAAATTGAAATTTCTCGGGTCTTACATTCTCCCCTCCTTAAAAAGAATTTAGTCGAAGTCGGGGACTATCATCTGTCGCGCACTTGCATATGCAATGCGCACTCTACTCATCACATGTAAACAACCATTTAAACTTTAAAGCGACTAAACCACGTACCTCCATCCCCCTAAACAAGAAGAGGATGGGGTAGCCTTAGCGTCCTCGCGCTCCCACGTTGACTCCTCCACTCCTGATACCGCCGCCGTCTTTCTCACTAGCCTCATGGTCTTGCGTCGCAAGACTTAGATCCTATTTATCAAAATGCTTGGTCCCTCCTCGAAAGGTCTGCGTCAGGTGTCGACCTCAAAATCCTCCCGATCCACCACATGAGTTGGATCTGGGTATATCTCAGGAGCATGGAGGCATTAAAAACACCTGCGTGGACCTGACATGCGGGCGTTAACGCTTGCAGATCACGCACGCGGTGCCTGCTCTCTCAGTATCTCGAGCCTAATGAACCTCAGCGATGGCTTCCGGGTGCTGGGCCGACCACTCCTCTTAGAGTCGCGAGGAAAAAGATTGCCAACCTTTCGGCTGGGGTCGTCGTGCGTCGACGCTCTTCTGGGGCTCTAAGCGTGAGAAGGCGTTGTCGTATCAAGCTCTCACCTCTAAGGTGTCTCCTGTCGAATCGGGACCGTTGATGGGCTCTCTCCACCTCGGTCCGACATACTTCGGTGATATCTGTGGCCTCCCCAGTACAATGCCTCATATGGTACCATTCGTATACTCGCACAATTAACTATTGTTGAGTTCGATGGGGCAATTTCTCCTCTACCCTTATGACCCCGGGACACATTCTGACGTATCACTCCAATGTACGTATAATCAGGTACAACGTATAACTCTACCACATTCTTGCTTGGTGTATGGCAGCTAACCTACTTCAAGGTCACAATCAGCGACAATCCCATGGAGCGTTAACTGAGTCATGTCATGAATGACGTCCATTTGCGAGCCCTTGACAGCTGACAACATCGATGAAATTTCCCGAGAGGGGTATTCAAACCTCAGTCACCGGGCTCCCGTAAGCTCCGACTCTAAATCTGGCGTGATAACCATGTCCATGTGTTTTTCATCTTGAGCCACATAACTTCTCGGCCAAACTTGAGCCTCTTACATTTCTGATTCAACTATGAGTCTTCATTGGACGTAGTACAAGGCAAACTCAACCCCACACTCGCGCCAGGTGGTGAATGACCATACCGTGCACCCGGCTCCGGGTCCACCATGGCAGAATCTCGAGATCTCTCACTCACTAATCTCGACTGTCGAATTCGACTCACCCTCACAGGGAAGAACATCTATACTTGCTTAGTTCTCGAATGCCTTAACCTCTAGCTGAATCGATGCCGTTTGAGTATGACAACCCGGCTGAGTCTCAGTGCGACAACCGATGGTTGTCGACTCATCCATGTCAGCGACATCATCAACGATAGATCTGCCACCACTGGGTCCAGCTGCGCCTGTACATTAACCCGATACGTCTCGACTTATTTTTCAGGCCCCTCGTACATCCGTGTTCTTGGAGATTGCTTATAGCACCGGCGAAACTAGTTCCTCGACTGTCTTGGGGTGTGGAGGAATGGATTCGTATACTCTCATGTTCTCACAGCTAAGCGGGTTTGCTCTGTCCCGAGTCTTAGGATCGAGTCACTCATGCTCAATCCGGCCCTAGTCACGAAACTAGTGTGAAGCGAAGTCTTGCCTCTTCCGAACTAGGAAAGCGATCCTCCCTCTGGCTGCAACACGTATCTGAGGTGTTCCCGAGTACCTCGATTTCTCTCTACATGGTCGGGTTGTCCCTGACCATGGAGTCATGTCCGTGGTGAAATCTCTCTCGTATCTCGAAGATTGACGTTGGTCGTCCGAAAGGCATCGAAATGGCTGAAGGGCATACTTACAGTCCCTGTATTTGTCTTAGGGATCGTTTCCACAACCCTCGGTTGATGGTAACCGGTCACGAAGGTCATCTTGGAGTAGACTCATGGCTCCTCTGTGATCAAATAAATCATCAATCGATTGATGGAGTAGATTCTTAGTATGTAACACATTCATCATGCGTAGCTTGATACGGTCGAAGAAGTCTTGCCCTCTTCTTCGCAGCTAGAGCGAAAGCGCCCGTGGTGAAGTGCTCGGTGTCGGCTTACTTGTCCGGTAGCTCACGGCTGGGCTCTAAGTTCATGACTCCAGCCCAGGTGCCATCCTATCTTGGAGTCATAGAGATGGGTGAAATACCAGGGTGTAACTCAACACCGAAGTCTACCTCCACATGCGGAGGGTAGTCCAGAGATAACTCATCGAAACATCCACACACTCGCAAACTACTCGGGGTAGATCTGGTCTCACCTCGTCCTCTAGAATTAGGCTCGCTAGCCCCCGACCCCGCTAGCCCGTCACGATACTTGGACTCGAAGTATCTATGCGGGAAAAATATTATTTGTCACGCACGAAATTCCATCTGATGCGGAGTCACAGCGTATGGCGGTAGCCTCTTGCGCTCCTGATCGATAACAACCACATGGCGCTCATTACGTCAAGTAGAAAGATGACATGAAGCTGCGACATGTCCATAATCCTCGGGTCCACTTGCCAATTAAGTGTCGAGATCTCTAACTTCGCAACCTCGACCCCATACTCGTACCTATTCTCGCCTAACCCACAGGGGAGGACTATGAACATGGCTCCTCTAAGGTCTCGAGAGGTCCTTGCCCATTTCCACCATATTTGGGCCTGAATTCTACTGGCTGACGCGGCTAGTCTAGTCTGATAGGTGTCGGGGTAATCTCCATGGCCCACAGCACTTTCCGATTTTGCATGAACCCAGTAGTGCGACCACCATCGGGTCTCCTCCCTATGAATGTCGGAGGATGATCATGCCAAACCTCACGGGGTTACTAAGATCTTCTGTCTACATGCTATACTGCTTTGTGCTAGCATTATTTATGTCATACGGCGCCGACAAAAGTCCGTTGATCGAGCGATTGTGCACGACCCGGTGCCGGGTGGGCGTTCTCGTCTCGACCTCTACTAGCCATTTACCACGATTAACATGGCATGAAGTCGTAACTTCATTTGGTCCTGATAGCAATGCACAGTGCAGTAGACTTGACAACCATGGTATCCGTCCATTTCCCCTGTGGTGCTAAAATTCCAACCACTTAATTCGTTTATTAAATAAAATTTTGAAGCTCTTGTTCATTTAGGCTGTCAAATCCACAGGTGCAGTTTAATATTCATAATTGCGCTTTTTCAATCGCATTTATATGCATGTGTGTTCTGTAACTATCAGCGCAATCTCGATTTCAATTGGTAGTTAATTCCAATACGATTGTCTCTAGGCATAACCACGGCCCGAGACACTAATCATACATAACCAGTGTATACGCAATCAATTTCAGCGTTTAAAATATTGTTTTCAACAAAATTTTATTTCAAAATTTTATTTTCAAAAATTTTATTTTTGAAAATTTTATTTCAATTTATCAAAATTTATTTGATTTTATTTGATTTTATTTTGATTATCATTATTTTTTTCGAAAAATTTTATTTTACAATGAGCGTTGTTCATTTGTTGTTTCGAGGAAAAAAAAAAGCGAGTCAAAGCGGATCGAAAATGGGCGAGGTGCAGGTGCACTCCCCGAGCCCGGCCGCGCGCCCGGCGCGCCCGGAACGGCGCGCACGCCGCCTGTGCGCGCCGCGCCCGCTCGCCCACTACTTTGCGCACGCCCGCGGCACTTATTTGCACACCGTCGCTTCACTTTGCCGCCCGCGCCCTTGCATGGCGCTGCCATCCCTTCGCCTATATGGCGCGCTCACCAGCGCCTTTCTGCGCGCTTGGCTTGTTTACTGCATACAACATTGCGCTACAGTGACTATATTGTGGCAGAGCCTTGTATTGCAATACAGTCCAGCGCACTAGCCTTGTCACAATACAAATTTGTATTGCGACCCAATCGGCCAACCCAAGCCCCTCCGGTCTGTCTGACGGTGTATTGCATTTTATGCACAGCCTATCCCTTTTGCCTATTGCAATACAAGGCACAATATCCTGTTCAATTTCTCTTAGCCACACCTCTTGCAATACAATTTGGGCAGTAGCCAAATTCCATACTTTCTGCACTAAATTTTTTTTTCGTTTTATTTTCATTTATTCCGGCGTATGAAAAAATCATAAAAAAAATCACTAAAAATCAATTTATTTATTTTTCATTTCTTCAATACTCAAATAAATTTATAAAAATTTATTTCAACCCCATTTTCTTAAATTTTTACACCCCATAAAACCTTAGAAAATTATTTTCTCACTTCATAACCAAATAAATTTATAAAATTTATTTTCCTTTTCCAGTTTTCCACTGAAAAAATTTTCTTCACTCAAATAAATTTATAAAAATTTATTTTTCTTCTATTTTCTTCAATTCCCATCCAATAAATTTATCAAAAAATTTATTTTCTTCAATTCAACTTGAAAATTATTTTCATCACCTAATAGGCCAAATAAATTTATAAAATTTGATATCTTTTCTTTCAGTTTTGTACCTTTGTACAATAAAAACATTTTCTAAATATTTTCTACACATCTCCATGTGCTAATCCTTAAGCACACACACCTACTCATCTTAGATACTACATGGCATACACACCATCCTCATTCATGTTATGCATATATTTTCACACAACATAATCAATCTCATCACCACATAGGTAAACATACCATTCACACAGACTCAATCAAATCACTGAAAACACATCTTTGTGCCCGTGATTGTCTAGTGTTAACATTGATTTTTTCTAGACAGTCATACTAAACTCAACATCGAACCACACCTAGTGGTGATGTTTTACATTTCCATGGCCTAAGCCCAGAAGCTCATCCTCCTGGGCTTCCACACTCATCCATCCAGAACACCAGTGGTGATGGATACCCAACCTGAGCTCCCTAGGTATTCGTATACATAAGCTCTGATACCAAGCGTGACGCCCCAAAAAACCGGAGTGGGTCGTTGACTGCAGATTGGCAGCGGAATACAGTGGGTCGGGTTATCAAGCGTCTTAGAAAATCGAGGCGAAGTCTTTCCCTTTATGCGGGAACCTACCCCGAATATAAAACACAATATAAACTGTCCAGTCAACCCAATATATTACAATATATATAATAAATCTGTAGTGGGCCCGTCAAGCTGTGCTCAACACATATATCAAGCTATATCGATAGTTTCAAGAGTTAGATATTTTGCTCCTTCTCTGACATATATTAAAATACTGAATTCTAATACATATCAAATATCATCAAAGCCACACCAGAAACTCTTCTTATAACTCAAGGACGAACCGTCTTCACGCACGCTCACAGTGCACGAAAAGGAGGATCCCACGATGGGGTGAGGCCCAAAAGAACAGTAAGATGTGCCTAAATTGGGCTACTCACCACCTAAGTGCGGTGCAATGTTAGAAATAAATAACGTTGAAGCGAATGCATGATGCCATGAATGTCATATGACTTCAGTCCGATTATCTGCGACTCTCTCACACTCGCTAAGCCTCATTGAGTGTTTGTTTTATTGGTGGGCAACCACTCAGATGAATATATATCAATTGGGCGCTCAGGTGAGCCTCATGATTGTTTGTGGACTACCCTCAGGTGAATATATATCAAATTTGGGCCGCTCAGACGGTTTGATATATTATTTAGTTGTGGATTTCTCGCCCGATGAATATATATCATTTGGTAAAAACTCAGAGCGGATTGATTATTATTTAGTTTGGACTACCTCGTCGTTAATATTTTAGACTATCCTCAGGAACCATTTTCCTCGAGACTAAATCTTATGCACCTAACTCAAATCTAGGATGTTTTAGTGCATATGGAATACATGTATCTCGTCATTCTGATCTGTCATGCAAATATATAAGCATGAATATACTCGCATAAAAATTAAATCCTATGACATGTTATGTATTGCCATTTTAACATCAAAAATTAGCTCGCGTAGGTAATAATCGCATACGAGCAATTTAATTTAAATCACTCGACCAAACACCTATTTTCCACGAAAATATATTTTAAAGAAAGCGATTATTAGGGTCGAGTGAGAAATACCGTTTGCGATAGAAAAGGAAATCCTAAAGCAATGGAGTTCAGCTTAGTGAACCGAAATCCACCGGTCATTCGGGCTGATACACCAATAGTATTAAATCCATAGTTAAACCCAAACCACACCGCCCGAAATTACGGACTGTCACGGACAGCCCCCAAAATCTCAAGAATTCTACAATTTGGTCCCGTGTTTTTAAGGACGATCGCGGCCATTCGACATTTACATCTAATCACATGATTTTAAAGCAAATATTTATGAATTTAAAACACCCGACAGCCCATGCTTGACCTTTGTTTCAATATTGGGTTTCAATAAATTCAAATCAATTCGTCCCAAGGTTTTGGGACCGATCAAAATGGCCTCACGGCCTGAAATACGCCAAAAACATGGAAACAGCTTAAAAATGGGAATAAAGCATGATGAGAAAATCCTACCTCTTGGAGTTGTCAAAGCTTCATAAACCAGGGTGCAGCGTAGCATGCCGCGTAGAGCGTTCGCCCCTGTAACAAGTCGAAATCCATGGTCGATTGCCGGGATCTTAGAAGAATTCTCTCTAAGCCCACTCCATATCCGTTCCAGCAGCCTGTCCTCTCCTTTGCAACCCGTTTTTGTTCGTAACTTTGGAGAAGAAGCCCGGCTATTACTTTTTTGTCTTTAGTCGCAATCGATTTAAATATCATTGTAATCATAACTCCAGTTGATGGCGCTATCTGGCTGTCGTTTCGTCATTCTTGCTCATCTCTTATGGTACATGAGTACATGCTTTATATCTTGTGGCTGATCGCGTAATGTTTTGTGCGGCGATCACGCCAGCGTGTCATTTCCGTATGCTCGTAGTGCGAAATTTTACGTGCTAACTAGATTTTGTGGGCGATTCCAATGGTACAATCCGTTTCGTCATCAGGTCTGAAGAATTAATTCACGGACTTTAACCGTAGTATAATTTTATGTCGAAATTACGATTTTCTTTATTCGAGAAATTGAGAACTGCAAATATGCTACGCAAATATTCTTGTTGTAATATTCCACTTTGATGCGCTCGCAATCGACAGCCACAGCCTCATGTATTGAGGAGACAATGTGACAGGAATTGGATCAAACAGGCTATCATTGAATTCTATTGACCCCCCTATTATAATGTGATAGAGGCTTCCCAGTTTGTGTATTTTCTAACCCCATCTCTCAAAAGTGATGCTCGGTAATATAGTTGGGGAGGATTAGTGTATGTAGCAACAATACCATCAGGTGGTAGAAATTGAATACAAACTTCTTTCCAAATTTCATGTGGATACATTGAGATAGGCTCTTCTTGAACCAACTCTATTGGAGATATTGGAGTTTGTCAGGTTATCAAAAGAATGCCACACTATTTCATTGTTTTGGTCAAATGGCACGTGATTCCCTTTTTTTTTTTGTCAAGTTTAAGACAGAAACACGTGCGTAGTGTGTTTGTAAAATGACCAGATTTCCATCAACCTCTGCTGAGGCTTCCGAATTCCTGTCATCAATGAGTTGTAAAAGAAGCATTAAATCGAGATTTAATATTAGCAAAAGTAGTTCATTTAAAAAATAAAAAATATATATAAGAATGGACTTTTTATCAGTATTTATATACAAGTAGACATCTGTTAAAATTGTAGTTGTTGATCAGTTTAAAATTAAATTTGGCAAATTCGCTGGTATTGGTTTAAGGTAAATTTAATAAGCGGTTGAAATAAATGGGGTTTTAAGGTAAATTTAAAACATGATCATGACTACGATTTTAAGGTAAATTCAAACGCGATTTGGTGAATCTCTTTTGATTTTTAAGGTAAATTTTGAAACCAGAGTTGGTGAAGGCGGTTTTAAGGTAAATTTTAAAACCGCATTCTGTGAGACTAAAAACTATAAAAATTAGGATATTTAGGTATATTTATTTACATTAACCAACCGGTTATAAAGACATCATGTTTATTTGCATGAATCAAATAAAGCATACTAATTTAATTAATATCTTCTCTATTATCTAACTTATAATGTATCTTCATATCTAAGAGTCTAAGATAAAAATATAATGTATTACTGGTAGTCTTTAACTGTGCGCGTTGAACATCAGCGATGTAGGCGTATTTGTTGGATCTATCCGTCTTCTATCTGAAAGTCTCAGTGCTGTAAATTGTGATCGTCATCTACATGCACTGTTGAAGTAAGATGGAAATGATAGGTAGAAACGACGTGCGTGGGGCCACCATTTATCTGCTTAGGAGTGGGGCGGAGGCTAAGGCAGGTAGAGACGAAGGTGAGTGGAGAGCATAGGCGAAGGTGGAAGTAGAACAGAGAGTGAAGAGTAGAGCAAAGGCGAAGAGTGGAGGTGGAAGGTCGATATAGATGACTTGATATGGGTAGGACATGGTATGGTAGTTTGACGTGAGATGTGACTGAATATAATATATGTGTTATATTATTGAACATGAAGGTGAAGGAACCAACATGGATACACTAAATCTAAATATTGGAGAGAACCATCGCATACAATCATCATCACTGACTAGAGTTGTTAGAGTACCACCCACTAGTGGTGGTGGTCGACGAAAAGGTGCTAGTCGAGGGAGAGGCTATGGTCGAACTAGTAGACAACATGAACCTTCAACATCTTCACACTCACCACTGACATGGGTGCAGTTCTGATTTTACACCCTTGAGAATCCGATCAGTATTATCTCCATATGGCGAAGGCAGTGATCAGTGACTCATGGGTTGAACACAAATGACACTTAAAATTCATAGAATTTGTCTTTAAGGTTAGTTGAATCAGCTGACTTTTTTTTTTGTTCTTTTCTTCCTTTTTTTTAAGGGCTCATTGGCTTTTCCTTTTTATTTATTTTATTGCAGGTATCCCAACACTACTTGAATCATAAACAAATCACAATTTGTGGTGTCGTATAGAAGGATATTGTCTAAAATGTTATATTGATTCTAATAAACATTTTTATATTATCTGCAGTTTGTAAGCTCTTTACAAATACCAGCTGTTGGGTGGTTAAGTGAATTAGTTTGCTGTTTTTAATAGATTAAGTAATATATGTATAAGATGCTGAATGACAAAACTGTTGAAGTCAACCATGATATTACTTATTAGTCATCAAAATAATCTGCCCTAATCTTTTATATCAGATGGGATTTTTCTTTTGAACACTATGGACTACCAACAGGCCGGATCAACATAGGACTCACCTGCCCTACAGCACCTCTCAACCAGGACTTGCCAAACCACAACTCCAGAGAACTCTCAATATATGATTCCGACCAAGGACCACCTTTTGATTACCCGCTGTTCCACACCGCTCATGTGCCTCTACCCAACCTCAAATAGAGCTTGTCTGATGCATCTTCTTTAAAAATATTGCTTGATAATAGTGTCACAGCATTTAAATATTTTTATAAAACTTTAAAGACATATCATGTTCTATTCTAAAGATAAAACCTCATTTTAATTAGATTTTTAAAGGTTATCAAAATAAACCAATCCACATAGTTTGTTTTAAGGACTCTCTAGATGTTTTCCTAAACATAGGCAATAGGCACAAGCATCAATCTTCTCTAGCATAAGAAGATTCAAAATCTGTAAATGTTTCTTCATTAAAAATAATGCCTATTCTAATGTGTTTTGTCATATAAGCTCGAATAATAAAATCATAGTTGGTAATTACCATTTTTTTAACGATGAAAAATCGTAAGTAATGATTATGGTTTAAGCTTTAAGTTAATATTTTTTTACTTTCAAGAGAGTATATATTTGGGTAAACAACCAATTAATATTTTATTTTATAAGAACTTATTGGATGAGCTTTATGTAAATGCTTTATTGATAAGGCCTTGTTCTGATAATATTTTAAAAGCATTTATGTATGTCGTTGTAAGTGTTTAGATGTATTACTACACAAGTATATAATAGTTGAAATTCTTGAAAATACATCATAAATATTTATAAATTGAAGTGTTTGATAAATAAACCAACTTTTATCATAATTTTCAAAAAATTTAAAAAACTAAAAACTAAGAACTAAAAATTAATATATCATGAAACCACAATAAAATTAAAAATATAAAGTAAAATTCCTTATATAATATTTAAAACAATTATCATTGCTGTCATAGTATAAAAATAACCCAATATGAATCGGGCTAAAATGCTTTAATTTTGTTTTATATCACGTAGAAAGTCTCAGCTAAAATGTTATAGGTTTTTTTTCTTCATTAAAATATTTAATTTGAATGCTTTATATAAATTAGAACGTAATGTACCATATACTCAGTTATTTAAGGCGCAAGATGCACGGAGGCGTAAAAGCCTATTGAGGCCTTGAGGCGGAAGACACACTTGAGGTGCATACTTTTAGTGATGTAGCCTCCCAATATATAAATAAGTATATCTACATTAATGTTATTACATAGTTTTTGTTAATAATAAAAAATACAAATAAAGGAAATAGCGTGAAAGCATTCTTAGTGTTTATCATATTCCCCCAAACATTTACAAAAACAAAATAAACACTCGCGGATCTACCATCAATTCTAAATAAAAATCATCATCAAATATAATTCTTCTCATCATCAATATAATTTTTTTTTATTCTATTTTTAATTATATGTGATTTTTCTATATTTTTAGTTTTTTTCAAAAGTTCATGAATTTTTGGAAGTTGTTTTCTATTTTTCAGAAAATTTTCAAAAATGTTACCTAATTTTATATAAATTTTAAATTTATTTGAGAATTTTCCTATTTTTAATATAATTTTCAAAAAAATTCTGCTATTTTTTACATAATTTTCGGAAAGTTGTTTTATATATTTATCATTTATTTTCAGAAGAGCATTTATCATTATTTTAGAAGGACATTTTGTCATTACTAGATGGCTAATTTTAATGATCGTGGTATGCTTTTGAGAACTTTTTTGAAAAATTTATTAAGTAGCAAACATTAAGGAAATAGTACAAAAAAAAGTCTTTATAGGAGGGTCATGAAGTATTTTATAAAGCTAACAACAATCTCTGTTTTATCTCAAAGTGCATGTGGGAAGATTATTGAGAATAAAGCGCGGATAAATAACTCATAAACCCCTTTAAAATCTTGAGTAGAATGGCATTATTCTTAAGGGAAATTTCTATTAGGAATTTAAAAAAAAAAATATTTTTGCTCCAAACTTTACTAATTTGTTGGTAAAGTAGGCGGATGGATAAGGGGATAAGGGGCATCATTTATGTGGTGGACGGGGCTTAAAGACCGAGACGACTTGGGGTCAAGAACTGGTAGAGCAGACATTATCAGTCTACCTTGCTCAAAACTCAGAGGACGTAAGAAAAGGGGAAGGAAGAGATGGCAGAGATCGTCGTTACAGTGGTCATCGATAGGTTGCTCTCCTTGCTCACTGAAGAAGCCAGATTATTGAGAGGCGTCCACACCGAAGTTGAAGATATCAAAGAGAGCTCTTATACATCCAAGCTTTCCTAAGGATGCAGATGCTAAGGCCGAAAGGAAGACTTGCAAATCAGCCATGTATAAAGCAGGTCAAGAGCTAAGGGAGACTGCTTATTCCATAGAAGATCTTGTCGATGAATACATACATCATTTCGCAAATCGCCCTCGTCGGAGTGGGGTCATATTTGATTTCCTCTCTAAAGTTTCTTGTCTGATCGCGAAACTGAAACGACGACATGAGATAGCCTCCAAGGTCAAGGATCTCCTTCTGACTAAAAATTGGGTAAACTGAAGGAAGAAAGTTCAAGTTATGGGTTTTATTAATTTAATTTGAGCATAGGATCAGTGGCAAAAATAATGTTCCTTAGCATAGATCCAGGAGTGACATCTCTTTTCTTGAAAGAAGCCAGGGAGTGGCTGGGTATTGGATCTCCCAGGGTGAATTGATAAACTGCTGGCTGATGAAGGCTGCAGAACAGACATACTTCAAAAATCTAGCTCTGTTGTAGTTTTAGTAAATTCAACGGTTAGCTGATCCTGATGATCCTCCAGGCTACAATCTATTTAGACACGAGGTCTCAGCAATGTATGGTGGTGAATCTTTCTTTTACAGAATTGGGTTTGAAACTGAAAATATTGCGTCTCTATGGCACAAGAAGGACTGAAAACTCTGAAAATACATGAAAGACTGCCTGTTCTCGAACGTCTTGCAATTCAACCTAGCCCACAAATGGAGGTGCATTCTGGGGCATGCCAAGAGAATTCACATTCAGTATGCGATCACACATGGCCAAAACTATCACATAGTTGAACATGTCCCCCATGTCTTTTTCCACGCCTAAGATGACCACCAAAAATTTAGTAAGTTGAGTTGTTGTCGTTTTTTTCTTTTTTAGTTGAATATTTATTTTTCAATCAATTTATTGTTTATGTGCGTGGTTGTTGGTAGAAATACATAAGCACTGTGGGTGTTAGGCAGGTAGATTGGGGGGGAGATAAACAAATGCTAATTTCCAGTAAAGTATTCTGTATGCCACGTGATTTGCTTCTTCAAGGTTTGGGCATTTAAGTAAATTGCCTTTCTCGTAGAAAAATGGTCTCACTTTATATTAGTCTTTGAGTCAAGAAGAAAACAGAGCCCAAGTCCTTGTATCCACTTTCATTGGATAGTCTTCGCCATGGATGAACTCAATTCACTTCCACAATCTCCATTATTTTCCTTGAAGTAAGCCGACCCCTTTCGTAATCTGTCAATACTAATGAATTCCCTGGTTTTCTCAATTTCTATGTCTCTAGACCTTTCCATATTATCAGTGTTGGTTTTGTTTGATTTCCTGTCTTTAGGCAACCCTGATGGATTAGTTATACAATACACATGTGATGAAAGTTCAGCTGCGGCAACATCACAGGCCATTGAGTTATCCTTTCTGGGAG
Source organism: Tetrastigma voinierianum (assembly GCA_016808115.1). Taxonomy (NCBI): domain Eukaryota; kingdom Viridiplantae; phylum Streptophyta; class Magnoliopsida; order Vitales; family Vitaceae; genus Tetrastigma; species Tetrastigma voinierianum. The sequence continues at coordinate 244,792 of JAEQBH010008350.1, forward strand.
GCGACCATTGTGGGTTGTGGGCTTTATGACCTACAACTCATCAAAAGAAAATAATGTTTCTAGGGGTTCCTAAATTTGAAAAATCAAAGAAAAAATGGAATCTTAATTCTTCTTTCTTTCATATAATTTTGGTATTGTTTTCTCAAAGTATTTCTAATATGATGTTTAAGGACCTAAAATAATTTCTTTTGGCATCATTTTGAGGTGAAAATGAATTATTTTTTATGAATCCAATATTAGGGATGAAAGGAAGGAGCTTATTTTCTTTATATTTTTTCTTAATTTTTTTTTATGTATAAAGGTAATCTTGAAAAATAAACCAATCCTGACAAACATTTTTTGTTTAAAAAGAACTTTAAAATGATTTTCCCTAAACAAAGGCAATAAGCACAAACATCAATCTTCTCTAGCATAAGAAATTCAAAATCATATAGATATTTTGCCTATTTTAATGTGTTTTGTCATGTGAGCTCCGAATAATAAAATCATAATCGGTAATTACGATTTTTTAAACGATGAAAACCATAGCAAAGTTAATATTTTTTACTTTCAAATACTTAACTAGAATGACATTATTTTGAAGGGAAATTTCTGTTAGGAATTTAAATATATATATATTTTTGCTCAAAACTTTACTAATTTGTTCCTAAAGTGTGCGGATAGATAAGGCCGAGACGACTTGGGGTCAAAACTGGTAGAGCAGACATTCTCAGTCTACCTTGCTCAAAACTCAGAAGAAGTAAGAAAAGGGGAAGGAAGAGATGGCAGAGATCGCCGTTACTGAGGTCATCAATAGGTTGCTCCCCTTGCTCACTGAAGAAGCCATATTATTGAGAGGCGTCCACACCAAATTTGAAGATATCAAAAGAGAGCTCTTATACATCCAAGCTTTCCTAAAGGATGCAGATGCTAAGGTAGAAGGAGACACCATCAGCTAATAACTTTAAAGCTTGGGTCCAAGAGCTACGGAACTAAATTCATAGAAGATCTTGTCGATGAATACATACATCATTCCTGAATCGCCCTCGTCGAGATGGGGTCATATTTGATTTTGATCATAAGCTGAAACCACGCCGCAAGATAGCATACCGGAGTCCAAGGATCTCAAGCTAAAGTGGAGTAAACTGAAGGAAGAAAGTTCAGTTAGGTTATTAGTTCATTGGGCATGGATCATGGCAACTTCAATTAATGTTCCATGGCATGATCCAGGAGTGATATCTCTTTTCATTGAAGAAGCCGAAATTGTGGGTATTGAATCTCCCAAGGGTGAATTGATAAAGTGGTTGGTAGAGGGAGCAGCAGAACGAACTGTGATTTCGGTTGTGGGAATGGGCGGCCTCGGCAAGACGACCCTTGCCAAGAAGGTTTATGACAACAAAAAGGTCGTGGAACGCTTTGTTTGCCGTGCTTGGATCACTGTGTCTCAGTCATTCAAGATGGAAATAGTGCCCTTCAGAACATGATCTGCAGAGTGCGAAGCAATGAAGGCAATTCCTGAGGGCATGGATGCAATGGACGAGATATCTTATTAGTCTACTGGAAATATTTGGAAGAGGATAAAGGTACGCCATTGTTTTGATGATGTCTGGAGGTTAGAAGTTTTGGAATTTATTAAATACGTTTTACCCCGAAAACGAAGCCTTGGATAAATTCTATTAGAAACGTTGACGTAGGTTGTGATATTAGAGAATCTCCGGTTCATCATGTCCACGATCTTCAACCTTCTCCCGTGAAAGTTCATTGGGAACTCTTCTGTAGAGAAGGCGGCTGGGGTTCTTGCTGTCCTTCAGAATTAGAGAAAATTTCCATTGATATTGTTAAAAGATGCGCAGGATTGCCGCTTGCAATTGTGGCAATTGGTGGTGCTTTAGCGAGAAAACAGAACAATAAGTTAGAATGGCAGAAATTTAATGAGAGTCTTGGCTCCCAGTTGAGAAGCAGCTCCCATCTTGAAAGTATCACTAAGATTCTCTCCTCTGATTCACAATGACTTGCCTTACCTCAAACCTTGTTACTTGTACTTTGCCATTTTCCTGCTAGAGGACTATTCAACTCATTCAGTAAAACTCATCCGCCTGTGGATAAAATGAGGGATTTTGTGGAGGGAAAAAAAGGGATGTCATTTGAACAGAGGGCGGAAGAATACTTGAATGTGAGCCTGGTCCACCCTAAGCTTGGTTCAATTGGCTGTGTGATCATGAGGAAGAATAAGAAGTATGCAAGTCCATGACTTGACAAGTGGAGATTATCCTCAAAAAGTTTCGAGGAGTTGAGTTTTGTCATAAGTTTGGGGACAAGGACCAAGCTTCAATGGAAAATTCCCGACAGTTTTTTGATCAATCAAAAAGGAACAAATACTATTGCTATGGAGAATGAAACACATTACTATCCGCCTACTTTTAGTTTCTTGACATCGACATGTCTGCCTTTGACCACATCCCTACCAACTTTGGGTTTTTGAAAGTAAAGGATTTGGAAGATACCTCCGTATAGTGTTCCGTAAGATTTGGGAAATCTATTCCACTTGGAGGTAATTTCAAGTCCCGAGGGGGCATGAAGTCAAGATGCCTGCAAAAGTCCATAAAGAAGCCACAACCCACAAACTTTGATCTCAAGCATACCCTCGTGGATGCGCCTTCCAATCTCCAGAGATCACTGGTCTAAAAGCCCCTATTAGCCTAGCTCTCTTCCATCATCACCTTGAAGCAGATCTTTAATGCCAGAGAGGTACACATTATAGAGATCGGGTAGTACATACCAAGTATCTGTCATGTAGAGGCAAAATAATTAGCCTAATTGGGAAGAGTTTCAAGTTTAAGGCGCTTGAGAAGACTGGCATTGTAAACCCATGGAAGAAGACGGCAAAGTAGGGGTGCCTCTATTTCAAACAGAAGTACCTGAACTCATTAGTCATATTTTCAAAGGATGATGGTATTCTCAACTTACAAACTATACGATCCACCCAGATATCTAGGAAATTCCTTGTCCGCAAGAGGCTTCATGTGCTCCCTATTGGTCCCATACTTCAAAATCTAGTCTGTAGCTTTAGTAAATCTGTGTTAAGCTATGATCCGATGGAAGTCCTCCAAGCTCTCCCTAATCTATTGGAGCTTTTTCTCAGCAATGCATATGGCGGTGAATGCTTTTGTTTTATAGAATTAGGGTTTCAAAAACTGAAAGTATTATGCCTCTCTGACATGAAGCGACTGAAAACTCTGAAAATACATGAAGGAGCACTGCCTATTATCGAACGTCTTGAAATTGGTCCTTGCCCACAAATGGACGTGCCTTCTGGGATTCGCCTACTCAAAACCCTGACAAGGATTGATTGTTTTGGCATGCCAAGAGAATTTGCATGCAGTATGCTACCACAGCATGGCCAAAACTATCCCATAGTTGAACATGTCCCCAATGTCTTTTTCCATGAGTTCCATGCAGATGGTCAAACGATCCTGAGCCTAAGATGACCACCAAAAATTCAGTAAGTTGAGTTGTTGTCATTTTTTTCCTTTTTAGTTGAATATTTATTCGAACACCTATATATTTTAAGCTGAGTTCAAGATTGATATAATTGATGGCCTTGAGTTACTATGGGGTCTATGCCTACTATACAATGATTTTTATAATCTTTAAATGACCCTTATCAAGTTCAAGGCTTCAATCTTTTAAATGACATCTTATCAAGTGAAATGACCCTTTTAATAAGTCATCTTACCCTAAAAAAATCTATTATAACTTTTTATTTTCTTGAAGACATGCACATTGGTGTTACGTATCCCTTGACTATAGCAAGCTTTTGTTAAAAGGAATTGGTGATCATTTATGTTTGTTTCTTGATCTAAATTTCCACCATTTTTTTATTGACTTATTTCCATTTTGTTCTGAAGAAAAGTACCTGCAGATATTTTTCTATTTATTTTGCATTTTGGCCTTTAACAAGATGATGAAGGAATATTTCTCTATTATTCATTGTTTCCGCATTTTAATTTGATTCAATTTATCATGATAGATTTATGAAGAAAGTCTTTACATTCATCTATGAAGAAAAATCATCAACATTCAAGAGTCCTCGGTCATCATTTTCCACACCCATAGATATTCATATCAACTAGAGTTCTTCAACGACCTAATTGTTTGTGAGAAAGGATATCACTTTAGCTATTTTAGGACTCTTTCAGCTTTTTGGAATATATCAGATTCTGATAGAATTTGTTTCTTCTTTATTATTAAATTTGTTTGACTTTATGTGCATGCTAGCTATTTCTTATATGTATAGGAGTCTTCCAAATATCCCTTATCTACGTGGAGTCGTTCTGCTTTATCTTCAACAATATGATGCATGTATTATCTTTAGTGAAAACGTACAATTTTTTTTTTTAAGCTGGGTGAGTACGTAAAATAGTTCATCAATGAATAATAATGACACGCAAATAATAGACATTACTAATAGTAAATAATAAAATGAATTAATGACAGTTAGAAATTAGGTACTATTAATAAAAGGTCATTAAAAAGAATAGATATTATTAAAAAAAAGACTTAAAGCATCAACAAGAATAACTCTTAATTGATTATTGTTAGAAAGATGGCTTTTTCTACAACTTTCATCATAAAGAAAATGATTTCTTTCCTTTATCATTGTCTTGTTCATTTCTAAGTGTTGTACAATTTTATGTATAATCAATCAAGGCCTATTTGTTTTCAAAATATGATCTTTGTTAAATGAACACCTCACTCAATTCACCTATTACCTCAGATTTTGTCACACACCTGTGCTTTCCCTTTAGACCATCATCTTAATGTCTCTAAACATGATTCCCAATGTTGTGACATGTGGCTCCATTTTACAAAATATGATTTTTTTTTCATTTTTTAGTTTGTTTTTATTTTTGTTGAGCTTGTTTTGGGATTGATTGTGATGCCTAAAATGAATAACGATTGAACTTTCTTTCACATGAAGAAAATGAGAGATATTTGAATTTAAAGCATAATTGTTTGACCTTATTGTTGACTATTTAGACAAAGTTCTTAGTATCTTGAGTACAAGTCAGAATATATACCATTTTAGTCAATTTTGCTTGGTTTAGAGAAGAATTAGAATACTCATTCATTTTGACTTTAAGATTCTAGAACTGCTTAATTATCACTTGATGTAAATCTCAGCAACACGATAATTAGGAAATGATATAGGACATCCTTGGATCCGTTGAGCCTTTCTAGCTAACCCTTATATGCATTGATCAATAGTCACTCAATTTGATCCATATCAGCCATTTCTTTGTAGAAAATCCAAGAACGAACCCCTTAAGCCTTTTTTGTTGAATACCTTTCAGTCAAAGAGCCCTTGTTTACCCTAACATGTTGTTGTCAATGATATATCTTGTGAATACATGTAGTGTGAAGTGGGAGTTGGTTGAAGTGGGTATGCTTTGAATGGAAATATTAGTGAGGCTCAGTAGAAAAAAGAAAGAAAAAGTAGACAAAGAAATAAAAAGAAAGAATGTAAATCATGAGAAGTATGTTTGACCTTGTAGCCTCCTACCTTGAGCAAGTGTTCTAGAAGTGTTCCCACACCTAGTACTCTAAGGCTAACTAGTCTAGAGTTGCTGACCTAAAGCTTTACATGGGGTAGGTAGAAAGCTTAAGGAGGTTAAGCATTGCAACTTACCGATGCCTTGAATGTCCATGAAAAATAAAGCTCATGGTAAGTTATTGTGAAGATGGTGAAAATCATGCAAGTGTGGGAGCTTATATGAAAAGATACAATAAGCTAAGTTTGGGGGAAAGCTTAAGAGATTCAAGTGAAAAAGAATGCAATATGCAAAAGGATGAAAGAACTTTTGGAGAAAAAGGAAAATGTGTATGTTTTGGGTAAAATGAAGCCTAAATCTCCTATTTAACTACCCTTGCCTAAGCCATACACTACAAGCTGTTGAAGACCTAGTTGATCCTAAGTGTTGTTAATTGCCTACATTAGTGGAGAGTGATATGCCAAATAGGCCTATGGAGTCTTACACACTCACCATGTGAGAGAGAGATCCCATTCCACTCATACTTATCTAATTCCATCCGAACTACAATTGACTAGAGAGGGAAGACTACACACACACACTAGAGAACTGTGATCTAGGTTATTCAACTTATGGTCATTCTATTATTTTTGAAAAAAGGCTATCTTGAAGTTTTCTTTGTGTTGTATGAAGGTTAGATCCTTGAGGCAAATTATCATTCATTATCTCAATATGATGCTCAACATATTTGTTATTAGAATAAGGAGATGTTATTCCTTGCTTCGAGGGACGCTGTAAAATACCAAGTTTAGGGAATTTGTTAAGGGTGCTTTAGGTTAGCTTTTATTAGTGCAAAATATAGCATAATTCATGATTTTGATGCTAACTACATCCTTCCTACTCATTTTCATGTCTAATCCCTATATTTGTGTAGGTATTTGCAGAAACGTAAGAAAACGAGACGAAAAACTCAGCAATTGGGTAAGAATTGAGGAAGATATGCAAAGAAGAAGCCATGGTCATGACCATAGACCTATGGCGTGACCACTGAGCAAATTCAAGAGGATCATGTAGCAAATATGTGGTCGTGACTACTGATCACCGGTGTCGCGATATTTCCACTATGGTCGCGGACCACAACACCATCCTACAACGACTGAAGAGTAGCAAGTTCGGTATGGTCGCGATCGTGCCTACAACAACTGTGTATCATTTTCTGTGTGGTCTGGACCACAAGTAGTTTATGGTTGCGACCACGCGACAATTTAGCCCCAAAAACTTTCTAGTTTTGGGCTTGTTTTGGCCCATTTTTCAATGTGTATTTAAGGTTAACTTCAAGACATTATTAGGGTTCGAACTTTGAGAGGGCGAGGCTCTCTCCTAGGGTTTTCCCTCTTCAAGATTTGTTCCATTTTTCTAGGGTTAGGTTTTCTTTAGATTTCTTAGATTTAGGTTTTATTTGTGGAGACAAAGTTTATAATCGAATATTGCTGGAAATAACCTATGTAGTGTGGATTTCAACTTGGATCTCGGGATTGTCATTTGTAGCTTAAACTCAGTTTTGTACTTATATCTTCTCCTTCAATTTCGTAGTTTTATGTTTGCCGACAACATGAATTTGTGGGAGTTTTGATGGTCAGAATGTTAGGCTAAGCATTTTACATCGTTGATTATCGACGGATGTCGACTTGCTCCAATCTATAGTTTGGTTGGATGTTTTATGCTTGATTTGATGTATTTGGTGTATTTGGTGTTAATACTTGGAATACTAAGGTTTTGGTTAATTGATACATGCTGAGTATCATATCTTCGATCCTTTTACTAAGGTATCCTTGGTGACACTTGGATTAAGCCCTAAAATCTTGTTCTAATTCTCTCAAGGCATGAATAAATTAATCAGGATTCGAATTAACTTAGTCGAAGAAGCTTAGGGAATTAGAAATGTTTAGTATTAAGCGGATTTTACTAGGAAAGGACACAAAATGTATTAAGTGAGGATTGCAAGGATGTAATTGTGACCAATCCGAGCTTAGTTTGTGACCAATAAAGCTCCTGAGGAAAAATGCCTTTGAAAAGTATCGCCCTATCAACCTAGATGGACATAACTCCAGAACACTGACACTGTAGTCAGAACTGAGCTGCCCACGCCTGGCCGAAAAAGCCTCGCCGGCTCAAATACAGGCCAAACGAAATGGTACTGAGCCTTAATTTGGGGGTTTGATAAATCTCTCGCTCCATCCAAAAGCTCTACGGCGGCCGGGGACCCATCCGTCAGCCGGAACGAGGCTTCTCGCCTACTGGCCTCCCACGACAGATTTGGTTCACCCAGGCGATCCCGACTAGGCGCGCCGAGTGAAATGCCCAGCTCATGTGTCCCTGATATCATGTAATGGATCCTCGCTCTAGATCTAGTCGACACGGATGGAAAATGCAGAATCCTCACGGCCGCGCATGAGGCGCCACGACGCGGCGACGGCCGAGTCGAAATAACCCCACGCCCGTTTGGCCGGGGACTGCACCTAGATTTCCAGATCCGCCTGGCAGTTTAAACCCAGACCCACCGATAATAGCCGGGCGTGCTCCAAGTGACTGCGATGTTCCAGCCAGCGATAGCTACAAGGCGTGCCCAAGAAAGGACGCCTGTGGAAGGACATGATGTCGCGGTACGACCCACCTGGGCACGACTCCACACACGGCGCATGCATCCGACATAAATACGGCGTGACGCCCTCGCGAAACCATAGAGGCCGGGTGGCCATGAGCTTAGGACAAGGTTTGCCGATCTTGAGAGTAGCATTGATCTAAGAAACGCACTTTAATTCACCGATATCGATCAATTCAAATTTCGATAACGCCGATCCAATCTCAAATCTCTGCAAGATTAGCCCTTTGATACCGGTATTAGACTTAACCCAACAGACGAAGGTGGGAATGGGTATAGCATCGCGTGATCGTGGGGTGGGTTTCATAGATAAAACAAGGTGACGGTGATCTCGGGACTCCGCTGTATCAGACGATGTAACGGAGTGCCACCGTCACCATTGGTATGAAAATTCGGGGCCAACCTGCTCGACATGGTGGGCGTGATTCTCGATCTCCGCCTAGCAATGGTGAAGCTATGGGTCTTGAAATTAATCACGCAGCCTGAGTCGAGGGTGGTGGCCAACTTAACCATGCAAGTGTTAAAGAGATATTGCCAAATAGTTTCAAGTGGAGCTGCTAATGAGTTTGCTTCGCGATCTTTGTCGAGAGTATTATTTCTTTATTTAGATAATTGATTAAAACCAATCATGTTTCTTATTCAATGCATTTAAAAGATCTTATTTCTTCACTGGCAATTTCTACTGGCTTTAATTCTATTTCATAATTTTTCACGGTAAGTCGCTTCAAGAAATGCACTCAAGGTAATCCGCAAAGCAAACAACGTCAAGGAGGCTTTAACAGCCTTTAGCATCAATCGCTAAATCAACTAAGGTAAACAAATCCCATAGAAAATTATTTCTTAATCGATGTATTTGCTATCGATCATTACAAAAAGTTAAAAGTATATGGACTGAAGCCAAGATTGATTACAATACAAACTTCAGATAGCCGGATTGGGCTTGAGTCGAGGTTTAGCCTGAGCTCGCTCAAATGTAAACGAAATTTCACGAGCCTGCCCAGTTTTTTTTAAATCGCTGCTCGGTACTCGATTTAAGCTGCCTGCCTTGGCTCGCCCGAGCTTGCTCTCATAAATTAACAAGCCTAGATCGAAATGTTCAAGCTCTACGGCCAAGTTATCACTCCCATGATAATGCGAAAATACAGCGTAAACACGAAGTGTGATCCTTATACCAAGCCCTGACCAACTCAAGTCGTAATTCATTCAAATTCTTCCTCATCAAGATGAACCACTAAACATCAATGAAGATAACCAACCCTAGTTCCTTTCTAATGCTTCCGCTTTATTCAATTATTCAAGTTTTCAAATCACTCGTTTGTTTTTGTTTAGTTTAGCTTTATTACTTTTATAATTTCATTCAAATCAAAGAGTCACTCAAATAGTGAATGACTTTAGTAGTCAGGGTACTAACCCTCACTAAACCACACATTCCCCGCGGATCGACATATCCTGACTTTTAAATTCATCAGACATTCAGATGACTGCGGCCCTCATAGCTTATCGTAACAAAGCCACAAGGGCTGCCGCTTGCGACCAATGTTTTAGTACCGTTGTCAGCTTGTTCCTCAAGGAATTTATCCATGTTTGCATCAAGGAGGCTTGTTCCTTGAGGAAATTCTACGTTTGCAAATAGTTGCCCCAACTCTTTGTCACTTTTGATATTTGAGAAAAAGCTTTGTTTGACTTTCAATTTTTTTTTTTTTAGAAATACCCTTAGACTTTTCTATGAACTTATTCAAATGGATCCAGACCCATTTTATCTGGACTTTTACTCATGGGCTTAGGTTTAGCCTGCTGGAATATGCCAAATTTTAATTTGGGTGTTAACAGTCTCTTATGTTATTTTTATCAAGATTCCCTCTCTATTTTTTTTTTGCTCTTTAATGATTCTCAATGAAATTTTCTATTTTTTTTCCTCTGAAACCATACAAGCTGAGAGAATGTGAACTCCCAAATCGAGGTAATAAAACTAACCATCTAGTCTTTATAATTGCAACTAAATGATCAGTTCTCACTTATTCTTTTCATTTAGGAACTCCAACGAAGTGGATATGTTAGCGATAATTTCATATTGCTAAAAAACAATTCCATCATTCATCCTTATTCATTTGAAGAGTTGAGTTACCCATTTCATCCGTTTGTGAACGGTACATAACGGGCAAATATTTTGCAAATGGAACACAACCCATCATCTTCTCTTCTGTTTACGTCTAAAATCTTATAATTTGCCAAAAAATCAAATAAAATCCCACAAATAAATCCAAATACCTCTTATTTTGAGTGGCTTTCACTAGTTATAGGATTGAACCGATGAATAATGAGCTTCGGGAAGAAAATGGATCTAAATATAGGTGGGCCATTCTTCCAAAGGTAGTGCCAGAGCAAAAGTAATTGTTGGTGAATGAGATGGAAAAAGTTTTTTTTTTTTTTTTAAATAAAATTGGTAAATTAAAAAAAGATAGTTTCGTGAATAGTTTTTGAAAGAGAACTACCCTTCTATTTTTTTTGCCCAATAAAGTATTCTAATACTAAACTCCATTAAATCTGATTGGATGGTTTCAATCAGTAGACCACACAAGCAGTGGAGAATATATGTATTCGAAGATAAGAATAGAAAACACGAAGAAGTTGTTGTCATAATGACACTACAAGAACCAGGCAAACCCATATTGAATTTTTTAAGATTCGAGAATGATGCTTCACGGCAATCTGAGGCGTTCGCCCTTCTATCATGAAGTGGAGAGGTTTGTGGTATTAATTTGGATAAGGGCTGGTTAAGAATCCGGCAAAGGTCGAGAGGAAAGAAGAGATTATGAGAAAAGCAAAAAGAAAGCCTAATTGCTCCGCCGCTCCATCCAATATGGAGCCCAAAATATACTATAATTGTATATAATTATAATTACATGTCTCTTAATTTTGGTCCTGATAAAGTAGAGGGTTTCACCACTACAATAGTAACATCAACAGCCTTTTACCCATGCTCAAAATTTTGTCGCAATGGGGGAATAGGAAAATCGTATTGCAAGCTATTCTCCACATCCATTAAACCCCAGCTTTTGATCTAAGGGTGATTCCAACATCCCCTGCTTTCTTCCCAACTGCATTTCGATCTTCTCTCACATTCTTTTCAATTGGAGAATCCACTTTAAGAAAAAAAGCAGTTGAATGAAAAGTTTGTTTAAATACTACCATGTTTTGGAGTGAAAGGACTTCAAACAGCAAGCACCACCTACTTGAAGGATTGAATGGTATCTTAAACTGAGCAGCTTTATATGAATACTGTTCTAACCAACGTTTTGGAAAACTGGATGATCATCAACCGAAGTTTTATTCGCTCACTGCTCACCAGATCGATGGCCAACCGTGATTTAACCCTGGGACAAGCATAAATAGAGGATTATATTTATTGTAACATGAAATATTTATAAAATTAATATTTTATATAAATATATTAATATTTTAATTTTATTAAATAAAACATGATATTTAAAAATCAAAATATATTGAGCAAATCAAATTTATATATTTTAAATTTATTTAACATGTTCTCGATTCAAAAAAGTAGCATGTCCAATTATTTCATTCATTTATTCATTGTTATTATTATTTTACTACTTGACAATAGTATAAAATTTTAAATTATAAGTAACATATGTCACTTTGTATATTATATTGTTTTATATTGCTATATAACAGTATGTATTTATTGTTCTCTTCAAAAAAAATAGTAGGGATATATTGTCATTTCAAAAAAACAGTAGGTATATATCGTTTTATAAGAGTAGAGAAATAGTATTTTTTTTTTTTTTTGACATCGAGAAATAGTATTATTTAAAAACTATTCTTCACTCAAAGAAGCGATTAACATAATTAAGGGTGTACCTTCGTGTACCAAGAATTTAAATTATATTTCAAGAAAGTTTGAAAATTAGTATTTCAGAAAAAGAAAAAACGAAGACTCAAAATTCTGGTTATTTTCTAACTGAAATTATGGGAATTATTCGAAAAGAATTTAGGAAGTTGATAAAAGAATTATTTTATTAATATCAAAAGCATTTGAACCTAAAGTCACTTTATAGGTTGCCTATGTACCCAACACTAAATCATGGAATCAAGCCACACATAGTTCTTATTTTTTACACTTATATATAGCCTAGTAATTAGTTGAACAACCTAATCATAAGTGATTCCTTTTCTATGCCATGAACTATAACCTAATCATAAGTGATTCCTTTTCTATGCCATGAACTATTGCACTTTTGAAGTCTTTGAAAAAATTTCTCTATTTTTTCATGTATTGATATCGTATCTTTTTTCTTGATTGTCAAAGGTGGATGTTTCTCGATAATTGAAGATGTGACCTTCTTGATTGGCAAAGATGTGACCTTTTTGATTGGTAAAGATGTCATCTTCTTGATCGGCAAAGATGTGACTTTCTTGATCGATAAAGATGTAACATTCTTCATTGGTAAAAATGTATCTTTCTTGATCGATAAAGATGTAACCTGCTTAATTGGTGAAGATGCAACCTTTTTGAATGATGATGCATCTTCTTTCTTACTCTTTCATTGCTGAATTGGTTTCCATGGAGATGTGATTTGGGTTGGCCTTCGAGGAGGCTTAAGCACCCCAAACATCGTCCTCTAAAAGTATCTTCATCTTGGATCTTTCCTTCCAGTCATTGGAGGAAGAGTAACTTGATCAAAAGAGACAACAATGAAAAAATATGGAATAAAGATAAAGTTATATAGATGTATGAAAATAATCATTAGTGATTTTAAATTATTATCTTATGAGATTTTATGGTTTGCTATAAAATAGATTTTATTGAACCTTTTATTTTGTTCTATTTTTTTTAAAAAAAAAATCTTCTTTGTGATATTAAAAGAAAATGAAAATACTACTCTATTAAATCAAATGGTATTTTTTTTTTGAAAGAATTAAATCAAATGGTATTAGATCTACTTATAAAATGAATATAAATCGTACAAATATTTAGCATATTAATGCAAATCTTATTTCTAATACACTTTTATGATTATTTTAATTTATTATATATTAACATTTATTTTTTATTATATGTTTAGGTTGTACAATATCGTGTATTCTAGAAGGCTTTCCAATATGTTATAACTTCAACTAATTTAGTTAGGATGCTGGACAGTTTTACCTCTTCTAGAATGTTCCATAGTTATGTATAAATACAGTCTTCTTATAAACTTGTTCTTCTCTTACAAGGTCTCTTCCATTTGGTTCTACCATGTCAATGCACATGGCATCAGAGCCAAGTTCCATTCCAATCCACTGTACTTATTTTAATTTTTCTCTACTGTTTCTCGTCTATACTCTCACCACAAGTTATGTCGACTGGACAAGACCTATACCCATCGATGATCTTACTCAATACTAATACATCGTATCTCTTCAGTCTAGCAATGTGGTTTGTTAATGACAAGCTTCAGCAACAACCAGATGTTAATTCCAAAGATTACAGAGCAATGGCTCCATGTTGATAGCATGGTAATCTTCTGGATTTTGAATTCTATATCCAAAGACATTGTAGATGCTTTTCTCTATGTGAATTCTGCTAAAGAACTGTGGGATGAACTCGCTGAAAGATTTGGGGAATGCAACGGTCCCTTAGTCTACCAGATCTAACGAGAAATTGCTTCTGTTTCTCAAGGCACTATGAGTGTATCTCATTATTACACCAAACTGAAAAAGGCTTGGAATGAGTTAAATTGTTCAATGCCATTACCTCTGTGTTCTTACCATCCCTGTGGGCTGTACCTGTGGAAATATGAAAGTTATGTCTCATATCCTTGATAGTACCAAAGTTATGCAGTTTCTTATGGGGTTAAATGATTCTTATGACACTGTTCGTAGTGAAGTACTCTTGTTGGATCCTCTCCCCTCTGTTAACAAAGTCTATTCCATGGTACTCCGGGTTGAGAAATAGTGTGAAGTAAGTGATAAATTCATCAAGAATATCGACAACTGCCGCTTTATTTGCATGATATCCATAATACAAAGCCATTGGAAGAGGTTTATATCCGCCCGCCCACCTGGAACAGTATGCTTTGCTTAATCAGAATCGGCTTAAGAGTCATTATATTTTTTATTTTATACTTTAATATAAATAATAATAATTAGAATGTTTTAATAAATACTTAAAATTCAAGATTTTTATTTTTATGAAATATATTAATTTTAATATAATTAAAAACAAATATTAAAAAAATTTTAAAAAATTGTGAACGTAGAGGGTTTAAGAATTTTTCATCCTCTAACCCACTCCGTCCCACCCATTTAATTTTTTAAATGACAGTTTTAATCGAATAAAATAAAAGGCCGAGGCCGACGTCACCCCGTCCCCTTATAAATGCCGAAAGGTTACATCATCCTCGTTTGACAATCTGACGTAAGTTTTTTCGTTGATTGAAGATGATTTTTTTCAATGTAAGTTTCAAATATTTTTGACTTTTTTATATTTAGAATTTTTTTTTGTAGCCCCTGCACAGCCGCGGGAATTTAAAACAAACAAATCGAATACTAAGCTCTATTTAGTCAAAGAAAAGTCAAAAAATAAACAGCCCCTCTTAGTTCTCAAGATGTCTTATATCCCTAACATTCTAATTACACCCTATTATTTATAGCCAAGTTAGCCGATTCTCTTCCAATATCGTCTCACTTTTACCACTCTAAGGCAATCATATAAGACCAGATGACTGCCAAGTGGTGCCAGAGGTCAAGCTCCTCCACAACCTTTATAGATTGCTCAAGTTTTCATACTGCTTCCCCTGCTTTTCAATATTCTTCTTGTTCATCTACTTGTAGTATTGTAGAACTTGATAATGCTTCTTTACTTCGGCACCAACGATTGGGCCATACTTCTTATAATACTCTCTTTATAGCATTTAGCCTTTTGTAAAGATGTCTCCTTACCTTCTCCTGTATGTCATGTTTTCCCTCTTGCGAAGCAGTCTAGGCTGCCCTTTCCTCTTAGTAAAATCCACACTGCTTATATTGTTTTGAACTCTAGCTACAATGACATTTAGAGATCATACAAGATTCTACCCTTATTGGAGCCTTGGTTTTTTCTACTTTAGTTGATGATTTTGGTCGTGCCACTGGGAAATATCTCCCCAATATAAATTTGATTCTCTTCATGTCTTTTCTCTTCCTTACAATGATTAACACTCAGTTCATCACTCTAGTTAAAACTTTACAGTGATAATGCAGGAGAATTTATCAGCCCTGTTTTCAGTCCGTTCTCCATTCCCATGGCATCATCCACCAATGTAGCTGCTCTCACACCTCAGCAAAACAGTTGTGTTTTTAAACACCGACACCTCCTTGAGATAGCTCGCTCCTTAATGCCCCAAGCGTCTCTTCCTTCCCCATTTTGGGGCCATGCCATTCTTATGGTCACTTCCATCATCATGGAGCAACCATCATCCCCTTCTTTCTTGGCGGCTTCCTTTTGCACTTTATACAATCGATCCTCGATTATGTATCCTTTCTTCGGGTTTTTGGGTGTCTCTGTTATGCTGCTCAACACTGCCCTCACAAGTACAAATTTGCTTCTCATGCCATCATGTATTCCTAGATTATCTCCGTGCTGAAAGCTAGACTTTTTTAATTTATTCTCATCATCTTTTCTCGACTTTTGATTATAGCTCTTCTTCAGTTTTCGGGTGTCATTTTTATGCTACCAACACTCGTCCTCACAAGGACAAATTTGCTTCTCCTGCCATCAAGTGTATTTTCCTTGGATTATTTATCTCCGTGCCAGAAAGCTTATAGATTTTTTTAATTTGTCCTCTCATCGTCTTTTTGTTTCTAGAGATGTCATTTTTCATGAGACACTCTTTCCATTCCAGTCCATGTCTTCTCCTCCAGCTTCTTTACCCCTGCCCACTCCCACTTTGGATGATAATCACAGTTTCCCCTCTCATTCTTCTTTCATCCTCCTTCTTCTCCTTCCTTCCCGCTGCCTCTCCTCCTCCTCCTACACATCTTCCCACTGCATCTCCAAGTTCCCCTGCTGTGTTCCCCTCTATCTTCTCCTCATGCAGCACCCCGAAGCAGTAACCGCATTCGATTGGAATTCAGACTTCGTTGTCCAACTTAAGCCACCCCGATTCTACCCGCCTCCGGCCCTTCCTTCCTCTTCTCTCCCACGTGATTTGCCCTTATATGTTTCTTTTTCCGTTAATTCTCCATTTTTGAACCAACTTCTTACCGACAAGCTTGTAACGACCCTCGTTGGGTGCAAGCCATAGATTGTGAGCTATTGCCCCTGAGACTAAAAAATAACACTTTGGAACTAACTACACTGCCTCCAAGCAAGACCTATAGTTTTCAATGGGTTTACAAAACCGTTGAATCATGATGGTGGCACTAAAATAACAAAATTGAGGGTGTTGATTATCTAAAGCACGGACACCTGATAATGCCACGGAGATACGACACGACAGACACTGGGACACGATTACCAAAACCATGATACTAGATATGGCAATAATAATTCAGATAATAAGATAAAAATAAAATAATTATTTTACAACATTATTGTCCTTAAAAAGCACTAGATAAATAAAAAACAAGTGCTCAAACATTGTTTTTACAGATATTCAAACACAAACATAAGTAATACTAAAACTAAAGAATAACATTTCCTTCTGAATCAAATAAAATGGATTCCAGTTTATGTTCATAAAGAGAAAGATCCGCAATAGTTAATTTTAAGATTTTCATATCCATTGAGTCAAACCATCTCCTCCTAATGTCCCACATTTTAGATTCGCCTTAATTATACTCTGTGAGATCTCCTACGTGCTGAAGATTGTTATGGGCATAAACCAAGTCTTCAGCTCTTTGTGGTGTCAACTTGTTTCTCTTCATGGAGTGAATGAAATTATATGTGCTCCAATTTCTTTCACAACATGAGGATGAACAAGGTTGTCCTAGCAATTTCAATGTTATAGATTGAGGCATTGGTGCGGAAGTTCCATGAAAAACCCTCCATTTAACAAGACTCATGCATGTACCACTTGTCATTGATGGAATCACTACTAGAAAAATCTTACATACCCTAGGGTGCAAAGTTCTTCTTTTTCTTCTTTTTTTTTTCAAGCAAGGATTGGATCTACTTTCAACCCTAGGGTTTTTTTTCTTCACCGCCAAAGATTGCATTCTTTTTCTCATGAAACACAAAAGAAGTCTTTGTGAACTCATCACTATCACCCAAAGGAATCGTGGATCTCATCTCATCACCCAAAAAAATAAAAATAAAATTCAAATTAGGGCTATCTTTGTCTGAACTCATCACACGAAGAAGAGGGAAGAAGAAAGAAAAAAGAAGAGAGGGAAGAGAGGAAGGGGGAGGGGTTATGCATCTTAGGCAAGGAGGTAAATCGCGCTACTGGGGCGTGTCAGAGTTGATAAGCGCTGAAGATTTCTCTTCAGCTTCCCTTATATATATAACCCCCTCGTCGGTTAGGGCATTGAGATATGCCGCTAATGTGGAAACTAAGTTTTTTTCCTTCCCTTGCTTTCATCTCAAGAATGGACCCACTTTGAAGCAATCACCCACCAATAATCTAAAATAAATAAGGCATTATTATTCTCAAGTGATTTAAAAATAGATAAAATCATAAAATTATTAATGTTTCAAAATTATTTAATTATTTTATGTTGGGAAGGTTGGAACCTAATGAGGAAAATTGGTGGCAATATATATATATATATATATATATATATATATATATATATATATTTGTTCTCTTTTTGAAATCATAGTCTGTGCTATAATGATTTATTGGGTTAATAAATTTTTTTATTTATTCTTCAACTTTGTAATTGCCTTTTATGCTTACTGGTTTTTACAGTTTATTAAGGAGAAGTGGAGAACAATTAGATTAGATTAATTTTGAACTTCAATGAATGCAAACATGCAAATTTTATGGAATTAGCCTAATTCAATTAGGGTTTATGGATGGACCAAAAATAAGATTGGTTGGGCTTTGAAATAGTTTAGATTAATTTAAATGCATTATTTTATTT
This sequence comes from Tetrastigma voinierianum, assembly GCA_016808115.1. Taxonomy (NCBI): domain Eukaryota; kingdom Viridiplantae; phylum Streptophyta; class Magnoliopsida; order Vitales; family Vitaceae; genus Tetrastigma; species Tetrastigma voinierianum. The sequence goes on from JAEQBH010008350.1 coordinate 263,032, forward strand.
TATTTTTATGATGCAGAATTATACAATGAGTAGTAATTCTGAGCCTTCAAGTGATCAACAAAATAATCAAGATGGCAATGCTCCATTATGGAGGTACGTCACGAGAGAAATGAAATTAGGTAAAGGGGGAGGAAATATTACTTTTCAATGCAATTTTTGTAGACAAATATATAGAGGGTCATATTATAGAGTCAAGGCTCACCTGTTGAAAATTAAAGGGCCTAAGTTGCATCTGTACTAAAGTAACGAATGGTGCCAGGGGCTGAGATAATGCAAGGGTGATGGAGGTTGAATCAAAGGAGAACACCCAGTCTAAACAAGTTCCTTTACTCACATCAAGCGCTGCAACATCTAATTTTGAGAATTCCTCTACTAGTGCTAGTGCTATTGATCCAAAAAGGAGAAAGGGGTCTATTGGATTAATTGAGAAGACATTCAATATCTGAAATAGTTAACAATAATATAGCTAGGATGTTTTACACTGGAGGGTTGTCTTTTCACTTTGATAGAAATCCTTATTATGTTTGTGCCTTTAAAAGTACAAGTCAACTTCCAGGTTATGTCCCACTAGGCTATAATGCATTAAGAATTACACTATTGCAGAAGGACAAAGTAATATTGAGAATCTATTGGAACAAATCAAGAAGACTTGGAATGAGAAAAGAGTGAGCATTTGCAGTGATAGATGGTTAGATGCTCAAAGAAGACCACTTATTAACATCATGACAGTTTCAGAAGGTCGGCCAATGTTTTTGAAAGAAATAAACTGTGAAGGGGAGACTAAAGACAAGCACTTTATAGATGATTTGTTGATTAACACTATACAAGAGATTGGTCCTCAAAAAGTAGTTCAAGTTATAACTAATAATGTTGCAGCCTCAAAGGTAAAGAGGGACATTATCAGGAAGCAAAGTTTCAACATATCTTTGGACCCCTTGTGTGGTTCGTACTCTCAATCTTGCTTTGAAGAACAAATGTGCACCATCAACACACCTAAGATATGATGGTGTGATGGAACAATGAGGTTGGATCTCTCGGGTGTCAAGTGATGCCTCTTTCATCAAGAATTTCATTATGAATCATGCAATGATATTGTCAATGTTTAATAATCATTTCAAGTTGAAGTTACTTTCAGTGGTCAATACATGTTCTGCTCCAACTATTGTTATGCTTAAACGATTTAAGACAATAAAAAGGGGCTTGGAGCAATTAGTGATAAGTGAAGAATGGGAGATGTCTAAAGAAGATGATGTAGTGAAAGCTAAAGAAGTAAAGGATAAAATCCTAAATGAAGACTTTTGGATGGATGTGGATTATATCCTCAGCTTTACAGCTCCCATGTATGAGATGCTTCGATTAGTTGACACTGACAAACCTTGCCTTCACAATATTTATGAGTGGTGGGATTCGATGATCAAAAAAGTGAAGGAAGCCATTTATAAGAAAGAACATAAAAGCTTCACAGAAAATTCAAGGTATAATTAAGATTTATTAGTTAAATATTTGAGTTTTGACTAAAAGTTTTAATTATATTTGAACTTATATGAATCATTTCATAATTATACTTGTATGTTTTTTGATATCGTGAATGGAATCTTGTTGGAAAGATAGACTAAAAGCCACACACCTTTACATTCCTTAGCTCATTCCTTAAATCCAAGGTAATCTTAAGAATTAAATTGTAGGCTTTGATAATTTAAATATAAATGATATTCTATGATGTTTAAATTTTTATAATATATGTCATAACTCAACTTGTAGCTATTATAGTCAATAATGGCTTGATGAGTCTCATGATCGTGTTCCACCACATCGAAATATGGAAGTACTAAGAGAAAGAAAAAAAATGTTTTGAGAGATATTTTTCAAATGAAGTTGATAGGAGGCGAGCAAATGAGGAATATGCTACTTTTTCTACATGCTTGGAAGATTTTTCTAGTAGTGATTCCATTAATGACAGGTGGTACATGAGTCATGTTAAATGGTGGGTTATTCATGGAACTTCTACACCAATGCTTCAATCTATAGCATTGAAATTGATAGGACAACCTCGTTCATTCTCATGTTGTGAAAAAAATTGGAGCACATATAATTTCATTCACTCCATGAAGAGAAACAAGTTGACACCACAAAGAGCTGAGGACTTGGTTTATGTCCATAACAATCTTCGACTTCTGTCAAGGAGATCTCCAAACTATAATGAAGGTGAATCTAAAATGTGGGACATTGGAGGAGATGGTTTTGACTCAATGGATATTATGAGAAATCGCCTGGAATTTTGAGATTGCATCTTTCTTGATGAACCCGAATTGGAAGCCATTTTATTTGATTCAGATGAAATGCAATTTTTAGTTTAGATACTTATGCTTATGCTTTGAATATTTGTAAAAGCAATGTTTGAGCACTTGTTTTTTATTTTTCTAAATTGCTTTTTAAGAACAATATTTGTAAGGATAATTTTTTTTATTTTATCTTATTATGTCGTGTCCTTGCCATATGATCAGTATCCTGGTTTTTTGAAATATGTCGTGTCCCCGTGTCCTACCGTGTTGTATCTCCGTAATCGTATCCGTGTCCGTGCTTCTTAGCTCTCACTTCCCAGTCGGCCAATCTAGTTTCTTATGTGTGGTTTTTGTGTTTTTGAGGAAGAATCGTGTTTTTTACTCTTTGAGGAAGAAGAGCAAAAGCTAAAGTTACGGTTTTTTTAAGCCTAAAGAAGAAAAAAACCCATAAAATTTGTCAGCCATGTCTAAGCTGTGTCTCCGCCGTGTCCGAGCCATATCCAAAGCCTTTGACCTACTATTTGGTCAACGATATGCCACATGGCGTATCGGACACGTATCCGACACATGTCCAGCGCATGTCCGCTTGTCCACATGTCTGACACACGGACACTTCACAAGGTAGTCGTATCCGTGCTTCAAAGTTGATTATAATGACCGATTTTCTCCTGTTGCTAAGCTTGTAACAATTCGCTTATTGCTCACTATTACCACTTCCAAAGCATGTCCTATACATCAATTGGACATCAATAATGCTTTTCTCCATGGATATCTCAATGAAGAAATCTATATGCTTCCTCCGGATGGATACTGGGCGTTATTCCAAACCAAGCTCATAATTGTCGCTTCTTTATGGTCGCTTCTGCACGGAATCAAGAGTTTTGTTCAAAGCTCGCTCACACTCGCTTTCGCACCGCTTCATGACCACTGTCAGTTCATTACAAACTTCTCAGTCATTTTTGGCTCTTCTCGTTTATGTAGATGATGTGATAATCACAGGCTTCGGTTGACATTGTTCTTGTTAAACGCTTCCTTCACTCGCCTTTAGCATCAAGGATCTTGGCAAAGCAAGTATTTTCGCTTCTGGAGATTGCACATAGTATTGAGGGCATGTATATCCATCGAAAAAATTTGTGCTTGATATTATCCAGGATAAGGGACTGCTGCATGTTAAACCTGCTACCGATGCCTTGTTATTCGTCTTCTCTATGTCACACTACAAGAAATGGAGTCTATGGCCGCGGTCATTGACCCCAGCTAAAGGTGGTAAATAATGCAGCTATAAAATATAGCTGCAAACAAAGTGGACCGCGGCAAGGCGTGGCCATAGGTACCGTGGACAAATGTTTTAGGCGCGGGAATATCTAATTGGGTGTCTATAGGTTATAGTCGGGGTTTTGTTCGACCACACCATGTGTGGTTCTATAGCCGGGTTTTTCTCGACCGCGCCATAGGATGCTCTAAGGTGTTATAGTGGGGTTTTAGTTCGGCCGACCATAGGTGGCTCTATAGCCTGGGCTTTGCTCGCCTCTGGCTTATGAGGTGTTGTAACTCGCAGCCTTGGTTCCTCGACCGCGGCCATAGGGGATTAAAAATGAGCGTAATATGCTTAAAAACACGATCCATTCGCCTACGTAAAAGGAAAACATCGATATTCTAAAAGGAAAATGCATGAGAAAATCTGACAAATCATAGACAAAACTATATCTTCATAGACAAATCAAAGTTTCCAACAACCAAAATAATCTCATCAATTTCTCGCAAATTAAACTAATGCGTAAATTAATGCAAGAAAGTAATGTAGAGGAAGTAATAGATAAGTAATGTATTACCGCAAATTAAACTAGTAACAAAATCGAATCAAACAAACCCAAATCATAGAGTATGTTGAACCCAATCTTCCTCTTTTGGTAGTTGCAACACATTCTTTGTGTTTCTGATCTTAATGAGACCTCTGTACAAAGCTCCAAACAGATGTGGTTCACGCACGTACACCGACATATAACCTTCCTTCAGATAGCGGCATTACTTTCATTGAATTCCCGGGAGTGTTCATCTCGACATGGTGGGCAAGGTCTTTCTCGGCACTCCTCTTGTCCATAAGTTCTTCAGATCACCCCTCTTCTTCCCCGATGTCAAAAATGTCCCTGCATCAGTTATGCCCATCCTTCGAAATGTCCCTGTGAGATCACCCAAGATGACTTTGAGTTACTAAGAATGACCATCTATATAGTGCATGACATACTTTAAAAATTGGACTCTTGTTCAATACAGGAAATAAACTTGGGCTCAGCATTGATAAATCAGCACTTCATGTTAAGAGATATAAGTTTGCAAGTAAGTATAAATTACCTCAGAAGAATTACCTCCATCTTTTAGAGACAGTAAGTATAAATTTCTAGAGATAAATATCCATTATTAATTTTTTTTAATCCCCATCTCACAACCAAATGCTTCTTCAAAACAAAGTGCAGAGATATAATGTCAAAATGAGGTTATATTTAAATAGCAACCAGCGCAGGTCATTTTTCAAATTGTGGAGATTATATTGCCTCAGGAAAAATATTTATTAAAAGGCAAGATGTCCAAGAAGCTGACCACTGTCAATATTTATTCAAACTGTAACCAACCACTTTACACCAGACCATGCACCAAGTTAGGCTAAGGACCACATAAAAATTTCTTTGACACGACCTATAGACTTGAGCACATCTCACACACAGACCTCTCAATTAGACTTTTGCAAACCCTCTCACCAGGATTTACATGTGATAACAACTCTATCATATCATAAACCAATCTACTAACTAACTAACAGACAGCGAGTAGTCATGGAGACAAATGAGGGGCACACGAGATAATAACATACACACAATTCTCAAAATAGCAGAGGTAGGTTTAGAGGTGGACGAAATCGAGGAGGTGGTTGGAGGCATAAACACAACTCACAACCAACTTGCCAAACCATACTACCCTCACATGCGCTACATTTTACCATAATTATCAAACTCAAAACTCTCAGGTTGTTGCCTTAGTCGCTTTTCTACAAATATTGTCTGATCTTGCTTGATACATTGATAGCAACAGGGCAACAAACCATGTAACAAATAAGTTAGGATGAAGGTAAGCTTCTATTGAATATATAGGAAATTGGAAGTCGGCTAGAGGTAGGGGCTGAGGTTTGCCTATTCAACAAATTGGTCATTCATTTATACCTACTAAAATTTGTACTGGTATTTTTGTGATTCTTCCATCAGATGCTCACATTTCAATTATATGTCCAAAGCAGGTAGGGAAGAGGTTGGGTTGGGATGAGAATTCACTGAAACTATCATTCTTAGGTTCATGAAATAAAATGAAGAACCAGAAAAATTATGGTGGCAGATTCAACCAAGCCATCAATCAACCCTAGTAATTGTCAGCTGAAGTGTTTCTTTTCTTATTCTTTTGCAAACTGAAATGGTCAATCAGATCCAGCAAGTGGTTGTCATAACTGGTGAACCAGAACATCCTGATAACTTTTGGGCGTCACACCATTTAAAAAAGGTGCATTATTTGTAAATCTTTAAGCAAGATTGAGGTATAAAAAACAAATACTGAACAAAATTTAAAAGACAGCATGGTGTTTGGTTTGCTTCTCAGGTTGCAGTTTACCTTCAAGAATTGACCCACACCAGACATCAGCTGTGGTCACCCTGCATGGACAATTGTTTGTCAGAGTTCCATTTGAGCAGTCAGGATTAGCAAGAATCGAATCTGAGAAACCCTGCTGTGAAAGACTGGGAAGATAGATGCCAGAAGAAGCTACAAGTGAAATCTCTGGTGCAGGGGCCGGGCTCTCTAATCCATCTAGGAATGTCTATATTTTTTTAGTTTTAGTTAGTCATTTAACTGCAGAATTTTTTGTCTCTAATACCACATTCATTTATACCTACTGCATATTCCAAGCATTACAAAAAAATCTTCAAGTGTCTTAAAACTTGTCTGTGATAATAACATATTTTTGGTGTGACACTCACATATTTGATGAGCATCAGATAGAAAAATCAAAAGGCAATCACAAGAGAGTCCATACACACAAAAGAACAAGAAGGAACAAATACAAAAAGATCAATCAACGCACCCTACAAAAAGCCTAACCAGTCCACAAAATTTAACAATAATATACATTATAATGTCAGCATTTCCAGAATTCAAACAATAAATTAAAGGATTGTAAAAATAAAAATAAGAATAACAACCCTCAAAATATAGGAACTGAAGAACAATACGTAAAAACACATGTACCTTTAGATTTTCATTCCATCAACATTCTAAAGATTGATAACATACATTCGGTGTAGTGTCTCCCAGAAATGCATATGAAATAACAATGCACTATTATTATTATTATTATTATTTTAGTAAGAGATGGAGAACAACTAAAAACAAAAGACAACAGTGAAAAGAAATAACATGAAAAGAGAAGGCACTCAGGGTAGTAACTATCAGTTCCATGTTCATCCATCTGGGACTCGACCACTAGAAAGAGTCTGATCTCGCAGAATTCAAAATACAAAGAGTAAATTATCAGTTTTATTTATAAAATCACTAATTTGCCGATTCCATGCACAATTAGTGATTTAACCCATCACCTTCCATTTCCAATACAAGGTGCTGGTTTCTTATCATCTCATTAACGAACATGTATTTGTACAGAATATTACACGTCCAATCAATTTTTTACATAATTTTGTACACATTGGGGTTTTTGAAACTAGTTTCTGTTAACTCAACATGACAATTTAAAATAGTGCTTCACTTGGTTGGCCTTCCTATAATAGCAACAAAACCATATATGAAGAATGATAATAAAAATGTCTCTTAAAATTTTGGTGCTGCTCTTATACCGCCAGTGATGATGGCTCCAATTTCTCTTTAATTTATGGCTGATGAATCTAGGACTCAGAATGTTCTGTTAAGCATATATAAGATGTTCATTTTCATCCATAATTTCCCCTTTTTCTGGTCATTAAATGATTTTATTGCTTAGTGGCAGAGGACTATTTTAAAACTCTATTCGCAGCTGACCCAAACTGGCAAGAGCTTAATTTATCATTCATTAAATCCAGAGTTCCTATGGATGAGAATATTAAATTATCTGCACCTTTTTCTACTGACGAGTTTAAACATGATTGTACCCATTTTTACCTAGTTTTCTGGATAAAAATGATACTAGCCTTATTCCTCTTCTTTTTTGGGCTACCTAAAACCTACAAACAACTAACATACTGTCCATTCAAATATTTATACACCCTGGATTTTTCCATGCAATTGGATTTATGAGATGCAAATGAGATTGTGAACCAAATTCAAGAGAAAGCTTAATTTTAGATTTCAATAATATGTTTCTACACTGAACATGATACAGGATCCACTAATAATAAACCATCTTGAACCAGAATTTTTTTGTTTTTTTTGTTTTTTTGGTTTTTTTTAAACAAAGTAAAGGTCAAACACTGTGCTCCAATACCAAATGTAAAGCTTCTAGAAACATAAACGATCTAATCATATCAAGCATACCAATAACATGATCAAATTATAAACATAAGCCAAATGCCAGAACTTACCTTCATGGACAATAGAGAAAAAAAAGTATATGGGGTAACATGCACCATATACATGCGAATTTTCAGGAATTCAGAGATATCAATCTAAGAAATAATGGAATCATATGGAAGGAAAATGATACACTGAATTGCGCTCAAGGTTCAAGATCAAGCAACAAGAGATTAGGATCCACAGAGTCGAAATCGGGCCAAGTAGCAAGAGGGAGATTAGTGAGACTATTATATATATGCTCATGCGTAAAACTCTCCTCGACTATGAACACATTTCGATCCCAAAAGAGAGTTGCAAGAGAAAAAAAGAGAGAGAAATTAGTCATTTGGATATCATTGCAAAACCATAGCCAGAAATTAGTCATAGACGAGATGAAGCCCTATGGTTCTTCATCGAATTTAAAACAAATTGAAAATAGATCTAGCAAAGAACAACAACCATTGTATTTTGAGAGAATCGTATAGCGTTGATCTTCAGTGGATAGAATCATCTTCAGCGGTCTCAAGCAAAGAGCAACACATTTTGATATCCAAACAAACAGACAAACTCTTATCCGTCGGAATCCCTTCGCCTCCGTCTCCTCCTTCACCGGTATGGGTGATTCCCCGATGGTCTCAGAACCGTATGGTCGTGTAGAGAAACAGAAAACAAAACCTTGTTGTAGTGCCGTATGAATGGGCAATGAAGAAGAGAGCCACTATCCACAAACTTAGAGATGCAATATTGAATATCTCAGGCGAAGTTCGATGAAAGAGATGCAGTATTGAATATCTTCTAGGCAAGTGGATGAGCCTTAGCCGTGGGGAGGATCGAGGTATGATGATCTTAAAAGATGAGACCATCACAATGGGGATGGATAGTGAGGTCTCGTAATGATGAAAACGGGCTTCTGAATGACTACTAGTACTTCGAGTATGGGCTACTCGATTTTCGTATTTAGTTACTTTATTTTTTGTTTTGAAAATAAAAACATTAATTACAACAAATAAGAGCGCTTTAAAAACAAGACCCAATGCTAAAAAAATTTCCGAATTATCTATCCATCCAAAGATTTCCATTTTATATAAAATAAATGATTGAGGGCAAAATGTACTTTCATAGCTAGCAGCATATTTCTGGGCTCAAGGTAGAAAATAATGGTCACGCTTAACTGAATCGTACCAATAGAAGAAGTAGAAGCAGGAGAAAGTTGCAAAATGGGTCTATTGATTTCCTAGTTAAAAGGCTGCCGAACCATTTAACCGCATGAATTAGATGGCCTTGTCCATATGTACATTTTTAGTCATGAAATTTTTTGACCCCTGCTAAAAATGCGCTACTATATCCTAATTTTCTTGTAGTGTCACTATGACTCGCCCATACGTCACTTATGTTGTTCAGCAACTCAGCCAAGACGTCATTCCTCCCCAGGAAGGCCATTGGACTGCAGCCATGTACTTACTCTGATATATGAGGCTCTCTCCATCCACATGCCCATTTCTTTCCAGCAAAAATGATCTCCTCGCCGCTCACTCATTGGCTATTATATCCAACTAGGCTCTGCTCTTATCTCTTGGAAGTCCAAGAAATAAGCCACTGTTTCTCGCTCTTCCGTGAAGGCCAAATACAGGAGTTTGGCTTTCACTGTTTGTGAATTGCTTTGGTGTGACAATCAAGTCGCTCTCCACATTGTTGTTAATCCAGTGTTCCATAAACGTACCAAGCACTTAGACGTTGACCGCCATCTTGTTCGTGATCAGTTCAAACTCGGCTTTATTAATCCACAATACATTTCCTCCCATCTTCAGCTAGCCATTATCTTTACCAAGGCCTTAGTGCTTCTCAGTTTCATTTTCTCCTTTCCAAGTTAGGGTTGCTTGACCTCCATCAACCTCCAACTTGAGGGGCACTGTACAATATCATGAATTCTAAAAGGCTCTCCAATCTGTTATAACTTTAATTGATTTAGTTAGGATGTTGGAGAAATTTACCCCTTCCAGAATGTTCCATAGTTATGTATAAATAAAGTCTTTTTGTATCCATTACGCAGTAGAGTAATAATAGACTTTTCTTTTGTTACAAGCTCTCTTCCATTTGGTTATGTCATGTCAATGCACATAGATGAGAGCATTAAAATAGAAACATATCCACTTTCCACATTTTAATTAACTTGGAAAATACAACAAAATAATATAATTATTTTATTATAAAAATTACATTCTTCCTCGAATCTCTGTCACTGCTCGTTTTTGTGGCTCATGTTGTAGGATTGCCCCATTTGTACTAATTATGCTTATGATCAATTAAACAATTCTAATAACTTGGAAAATTGTAAATTGTTGACAAGCGTGAAGTAGTTTCTTCTGTTTCTTGCTTTTATTTGTAAGAAACCAATGTCTAACCCTTAATTTAATTATAAATATTTAATTTATATATTAAATGAATTTAAAATAATTATTGCATTTTTTTTCTCAGCAAAACCAACTGTGAATTAACATTATTATTATTATTATTATTAAATATTAAAAAATAAAAATTATAATTATAACTATAATACCAAAATAATACAAAAAATATTTAAATTATTTTATTAATTAAATATATTTCAAAAAAATAAAATTAATGATCACAATTGTGATGCCATAAAAACCCGGGGGTCCCGTTGACAACCCGTCAACCTGTGAAACACCTTGTGAACACCGTGTAACCCGATGTCACATCACGTATCCAATTTCTAGATTGTAACTGAGCGCATATATTAATCCAAAGATACCCCTTTCTGCATGTGCAATCATTTCCATATAAAATACACTTTACTATCTCACAAACAATCTATAGGAGTTTGATTAGAACTCTTTTATACAAAAATATATACATGTCATAAGTGTGCTCAAAATAAAATACAAAATATGACCAAAGCCACAACCGGTTTCCATCATGCTTGCGGTCCCGGACGAGGGTCAGCTGCCTGCCCAACCTAAAGGTCCCACGACTGAGAAGAAAGATAGCAGTAGTAAACTCCTACAAGGGTTAATTCCCACCTAAGTGCACATGCAATGCCATGTTCTGTAAAATCCTAGAAAACGCGATTTTCTGAAAAAAGGTAAAATAGCAATTTCGGTCAAAAAACCGGAATTTTTCTAGATCTCGGATGATTTAAACAAACTTCACTGGGCAAATCTTCTTCGCAAAATCTAAATTTACCATATGTAATTTTGTCGAATTTCAAGACAAGCCGATTTAATTTTTTTGAGGACCGAGGGTAGCCATGACACTCGCATGCGATTTAGTGGTCCACGAGGCGCCACGTGTCGCGCGGGCTACGCGACATGTGACATCACGCCATCGGGAATTAAAATCCAAAGCATTGACAAGGGATAAAGGAAATCCTGGGGAACTAATGAGACCAATACGCTAAAGCCGAGAAGACATCCCACTTTGACCCCATTCTTGACCCAACCAGTTTGGGAGAGGAGAAAGGAAAGGGAAGAAGGAAAGAGAGAGCTTTTAGAGATAGAAGCTCTACCTTCTCTCTAAATTTACCGGCGATCGAACCGACTGTTCCAGGTGGAGCAAGATGAAAGGTTTATCCTAGAAACTAGAGCTTTGCGTCAAGACCGGAGTTGAGGAGTTTCGACAAACTCCAAGAGGTAGGGGTTTTCTCCTACTTGTTTTATTCAAAATCCATTCAACGGATAGGGATGGTGTACTCTGAGGTTCAATGGTCGTGGTTTTCGGCCTAAAAGATCGGGTATTGGATGGTGAAATCCTTGGGAAGTCATTCATGACACCAAGACCATGTGTTGGACTGTTCATAGGGCTTGTGTGATGTTTGTGTTATTTCCATGAGTGAATAACATGTTGATTGTGTGTGAATTTTGTTAATATATGCATGTTTAATATATTAACATAAATTGTTGTGAAATGGCATAATGCATTTCATATGCACTGGGGCACCCTAGAACAAGTAGGTGTGAGTGCACGACATGGTTTCGGAGGGTTGACTCATAATTGATCATCGGAGTATGTCCACAAACGAATAAAAATCGGAGAGTATGTCCAAAAGAAAAAGAAAAAAATTATAACTAAAAAGTCAACTCAAGAATCGCATTGAAAGTCATTCCAGTTCGTGGCCTGAGGATGTCCAAAGAACTGTTTGGGAGAGTTGTCCAACAATTCACCTTGAAGGATTGTCCAACGTATTTGTTCGGAGGGTTGTCCAATAATAAAATCATAACGGATATTGACCAATGTGTTTTCACAAACAAAAATCTTTTGTTTTGAAGACAGTGTTTCCACACTTGGCATATGCATGTGTGAGGGAGTCAGTGAGGGCTCAAGACGTGGGAAAGGGTGAGTGACATTCTCATCCATAACATGTAAACATTTGAGTAGGAACTTGAATGTTTTACTTGAATGTGTGGTGTGTCATTGCATGAGCACTTAGGTGGGGAGTAACCCATGTAGGAAAATTCAACTACTAGGCATTGCTCACTCCGTCATGGGAATAACCATTTCAGGCACTGAAGGTTTGCTCGGGGATGGGACGCATCCGAGGCCTTAGAGGCGAAGAAATGGCCATACTTGGTCCTATTTCTGTATTTTGTAATTCTGGGTAAAAAGACCCAGTTTTCTTGTAATTTGTATTTAAAACAAATTGTAAATTAACTCATTTTTGTATAAAATATACATTTTGGTGAGTTTTCCGGGTTCCGGTAGCCTTTAAGTAATAAGGCAATTTTTCGTGAATTTACAGTAAGTAGAAGAAAAGGGAAAGGAACAGGAAAAATAAGTGCAGGGAACCAAAATGGAGGGGCTACTGCCCATTTCCAACCCTGGGTTGCACACGTGTGGTGTCGCTATTGTGGGTGGCTACGTGCGCAAGAGGCAGCAATCAGCCGAGCGACCGGGCGCGCTACAGCGAAATGCGGAGTTTACGCGTGCCAAGACGAGCCCACGACATCGCGTTGAGCACGCGCGGACCCGGGATAAAGGTGGTGTTGCACTGCCTGGGTAGATTGGGGTCGCGACACACTTCTTAGTGTCGACATGGTCAATTTTTCATGGCGTCACCCACCGCTATGTTGCACATGGAAGCCGTGAGTCACCTTGGTGTCGCAACACACTTTTTGGTGTCGCGACATGGGTCAAGCATTTTGGTGTCGCGACATGGGTCAAGCATTTTGGTGTCGCAACACACTTTTTGGTGTCGCGACATGGTTTAGTCTTTTGGTGTCGCGACCCATAGTTTGGTGTCACGACCCATAGTTTGGTGTCGCGACATGGTCTGGTCTCCTTAGGGCCACGACTTGAGAAAGGGTGTCGCGATTAGCCCGCGGTGCATGGGCGCCGCGCGTGAGCGATGCAGCACTACGACACGGCCGTGCATGCGAATACGCTACTGCTGCCGTGGTGCGCGCAGCGCACGTATCGTGCACATGACCCAGCCTGTGGTTCGGGGTCACTATTTCGTCACTATTCATGGACACCGCTCACTCAACACTGCTCATTAAAAAGTACAAAATTAACTCCTGGATTTAGGCGCCACAGCTGCAGAATGTTTAGGTATACGAATACCTAGGAGCTCGCTCAGGGTATCCATAAGTTTGATTTTGTACCGCCACAAATTGGAAAGCAAATTTCAGTACACGAATACCTAGGACTCTATGGGGAACAGGTTAGATCATGCATCCATTTTACATTTTGATGACTTAAATTGTGATATGTGTGTTGCATGCATGTTGTGTTTGACATGTGTGATTGAAAAAAAAAATGTGTGTGAATTGTATATACATAATGAATTGTATATGGAACACTAGGGTTGAGAAACATAACCTTAGGGGTTCGGAAATTGATTGAAAGGAGTGATTGGCAATTAGCACCACTGAGAAAAAGATGATGAACGGGTTAGTTCATGATTGTTGAGTCTATTAGTAGTTGGCATGTGCGCTACTAGTCAGACTGAGATTAAATTTAATAAATTTTGTTGCCACTGGCGTGTAGATGGCGTCAAGCGGGCAAGGACGAGAGGTCGCTCACAGGTGCTAGCTAAGCACCACCAAGATTCGAATTAGTAGGCCTTCGCCGAGATTGTTAGGTTGTACTAAGCAAGCCATTGCACAAGCTAGTGCAATGAAGTGTACTAAGGAGGTCCGAGTACTGTAGATTCAAGGCACATCATCCTCCGATATTTACAGGGGGAGGGGATCCGATAGTGGTAGACCATTGGTTCCAACAAATCGAGAAGGTATTAAAGGCAATGGATATTACCTCCGATGCGACCAAGATTAATTAGCCGCTGCCTGGGGCCTGGGAGCATGAGTCCCAAGTGTGGTGGGACCGGATTAAGACCCTAGAGACTGGTAGGCAATGACCGAGACTGCAGTTCCATGCGCTTCATGGGCAATATTTTCCTGGCCACCTAGACATGCAAAGGCCTAGAGTTCCCGGGAGCTGAAGTAGGAGCCATGAGACTGACAAGATGTAATAGATTCATGTAGCTAGCCCGATTCGCTGACGACAGTGTGGGCGTATATACAAGGTCAAGAGGTTCGAGAATGGGTCGAGGTTGTCCATTCGGGGCAAGATCAGATTCGCCATGATACGGACTCTATGGTCAGCGCCATGCACTACAGAGAGAGATCAGAGGATGCCCCTGAGCACTCGAGATGTGGGGGCCAGTGGCAAGAGAAAGGAGAGTCGGTCTTCTTCGAGTTCGAGGAAGAAGCCCAGGCTCTGGGCTCACGCTGGTTCCAAAGCCATGGCTATCCCGGCTGTGTGGACAGTCAAAGGCTTAATCGGGCAGACGATGCAGGCGGTTTCCATTCCTAGCGTACTGACACATGAGGAGGAATTGCCCCCAAAGCAAGGATCCCAAGGTTTGGGGACAAAGGTGGGCCCTAGTCGGCTAGGGACAGAGCGAATCACGCCTTATTCCCGCCACATCCCGACGGCCGTGAGGAGCCGCTTTAAGTCCTGTGGTGCCAGCACGAGCACTCATACACGCATTGTCGGCAGGCTGACATGGCCGCGCGCAGGACGAGGCCTACAGGAAGGGACGTCAGGGACTCAGGGGTGTGTCTACTATTGGAAATAAAATCAAAACGCAGTGAAATTAGGTTTTAAAATTTTTCCAGAAAATCTTATTTTCGCAGGAACCCATGCAAACACATATTAATATCAAAAGGTGAAAATCAGATCTATACCTGCTTCGTATAGAGATTATTGCCAAGAGGGTTGAAACAACTCCCGCACTGTGGTTATTATCGATGGAAATAAAATCAAAACGCAGCTTTAATTAATTAGGGTTTTAAAATTTTTCCAGAAAATCTTATTTTCGCAGGAACCCATGCAAACACATATTAATATCAAAATGTTAAGATAAGATCTATACATGTTTCTGTTATAGGAGATTTGTTGGCTAGTAGGGTTGAAACAACTCCCTGAACCAGGGTCTTCAATTCCGACCTCCTTACTTGAGGTGTGTGGGCACCAACCGCATCTGCACTGCACAATACACTCTAGTTTTTTCTACCTAGATCTACCTTGCGTACTCAACACATGAGGCAAGGGATCTCTGAAGAGAAGAGACTCTCTAGGAGACCAGGGTTTGGAAAAAAAAAACTCCTTTTTTTCTTTTTCTTTTTGTTTCTCTTCTCTCAAAGACGACCACCACGGAAATATATCTATGCTCTGGCTTTATAGACGTTTCAAATCCCATCGATATGAAACGGATTAATTATATTTAATATTCTTAATTCAAATCCTTATCGCATAAGTTGCTGAAACGACTAATAATATTTAATATTCTTAAATTCAAATCCTTATCAAATATGATGAATTAATAATATTTGGTAATTTAATTCATTTCTTATCGATAAGGAAACGAATTAATTATATAATAACACCAAATATTATTACTCCTTTACGCATTATTTCCTTATTCAATGAGCAAACGAATTAAATTCGAATTTAAATAACAACTATTTGTTATTTGTAATTTAAAATAATCTCATCATTTTAAATTACTACAGAGAGTGCTATTTATTCCAAATCATGAATAGTTCATCAGTAACATAGAGGTGGAATCGGGACCCATGGACCTCGTACTTCAAGTCTAATAAATTTAATAATTAATTGAAACTCTTTAATCAATTATTTTAATTTATTAATTCAGTTATTCCACTAAAAACTAGAAATGAACTCTTGTCCTTACAATATCGATTTTACTCCCTGGAATTTAGAGTGTCCATCGATGAATCATTGCACAAGTCCCTCCAAGACGTGGTTCATAACTGTAGCTCCGTGAAATTACCGCTGGGCCTCTAATTATATTCGATCCTAAGTTCCATTAATCCACTAGCGAACGCTAATTTATAAACTTATTATAAATTAGAGCTAAACTCCGTTTCGCCTGCAACCAACACTTAAGGAACCAACTCGTCCAAATCCACAGAAGGGTCGATTCCATGTCCATAGTTCACATTCCCACCAGTGATACATCAATGGGCCTCCAAGACACAGTATCGCCCATTCATAACGGGCTTTAACCCATGACTCAAAAGGCCCAACTGACATAAACAGAGTCTATGATCACTCAGATCGAGACCGATTCGCATATGATCATCCAATAGGCGCCGCTGAATTCTGTGAGACAAACTAAGATTTAAAAGAATTCAAAATCGCGCCTTGGTCCCGTCCCATATAATCTTATTATATATGGAGCTCCACTTTAATGTCGCCACATTAGTGACCCTGATTAAGGTCACTTCATTCTCAATGATAATGACCGCCCCAAGAATATTTGAATTTTGAAGATCCCCAAACTTCAATTAATTTATTACGGACAATATGATTTATAATCCATAACCTCGATCCTCTCGTGTATAACTGTTATACACTGAGGTTATGGTTACATTAATAAATTTGGGATTTTCTGACGTTTCATCCATACATTATGCACAAAAATAGCTAAATGTAATAAATACGACACTTTTATTAATTTCATAAAACATAAATTCAAATTCATGCTTTACAGGCACTATCCTCAACAATCTCCCACTAAAGCATGTGAGACATGTCTTTAAACTCCATCCCGCATAAGGACCCTCAACGATTTTGGTGTGTAACGCCTTATGAACTGGATCCGCAAGGTTGTCTTGCGATGCTATCTTCATAACAACCCACGCCAATTCCGATGCACGATCTCTCTAATCGATGATACTTCCTCTCTATGTTTCTCAGGACTCCTTGGTTCTTTGGAGTTCGCTACCCACCGTTGTCAGCCACAAAGAAAGTACTATGGGTTTATCCATATTTGGAACAACTTCCAGATCTGTAATGAACTTCGAGCCGCATTCACCGCTTTAGCCGCTCACAAGCCGCTTATATATTCAAATTTTCCATGGTGTAATCTGCGATGTCGATCGCTTGACACTTCTCCATACCACGCCTCCACCACCAAGAGTGAATATCGAATCGAGACGCCGACTTTCGATCGCCCTTGTCCGACATGAAGTTAGGAATCAAAGATATCCCATGGATTCGTGTCGCGACTGACAAATCAACATATAGTTTCTCGTTCTCCTAAGGTACTGAGAATGTGCTTTACTCGTTAATTCAAGGCGCCAACCCAGTGGTCGGATTGCACCTGGCCGACAATTCCTATCGCATAGCAGATGTCCGGTCTTGTAATAATGCATGGCATACATGAGGTCGCCCACCGCCGAGGCGCATGAACCCGTCGTCCTCTTCTTCCCGAGGTGCTCGCAGGACACGTTCCTTAGAGGACAATTCCATGTCTGCCTGCAGGTCGACCCCTTCTCGGAATTCTCGCACGAAACCGAGCCAAAGACCTTATCAATATAAGATGCTTGGAGATGTAGTTGTCGAGTCCTGTTTCGCGATCCCTTATGATTTGGATCCCAAGTACATAACTCGGCCATCCCAAATCTTATTTGAAACTTTTCGATCAAATTTCCATTTCTTACGCCGACAATAATCCTATATCATTCCCAATGAGTAGGATCATCTACGTACAACACCAAAAGACTACTTTGGTTTCCTTGATGTACTTGTAGACAAGGTTCATCAACATTTTGCTCGAAAAACCGAAAGTTTTGATCGCCTCTATCGAACTCCAGTTCCAAGACCTCAAGCCGCTTACCATAAATGGACCCAAGCAACCAGAGAATTCTCGCCTCGCCTTCAACTATGAAAACCCTCCTCGGGTTGCATCATATAAATGCTTTCATCAAGATAACCATTCATAAAGCTATCTTGACGCCCATTTGCCATATCTCTCATAATCGAGAGCAAATGCAAGAATGGAAAGAAGGATGAGAATGGATTTAAGATAACTTATCGGGAGAAAGTCTCTTCATAATCGACTCCCCTCCAGGTATAGCCTTTGCTACTAGCCGTGCTTTCGAAAGTCTCCCCACTTTCCCATCCACACCTCTCTTTTTCTTATAGATCCATTTGCACCCAAATTCGCCCGATCGACCAGAAGATCTATTAAGTTCTACGTAATTGGAATACATATTCCATTTTCGTTCCATGGTCAGCAAATACTATTAATATCGTGGATCATCCATCGCATGCTTGTATGACAATGGATCGTCATCACTATCGTTACAACAACATTTGTTTCACCGGCCCCCGTGGTAAATGAATTGTTGTTTAGAAACCCTCCCACTACGCCGAGGTGCAATGACATCCTCGTATAGGATCTGTGGTCTCTTTTTGCTACGCCTCAAGAATCTAAGCATCGGTTGTGGTCCGACCGATCAGATTGTAATTCCTCTAGTACAACCCTACTGAGGTTTGAAGTTTGGTTATGTAGTCATTTTCAAGAAAAGGTAGCATTCGCCGATACAACATATTTTTATTCATCGGTAGAACAAATCCTCCTCGTGTTTTCGGTAATTCAACAAATGCATATACTTCGTTTCATGTTTTCAGTTTTTCCTGGGCTTTTCCTTTTCAAAGATGGTGTCGTACACCCCCATATACGATATGACGTGAACCGGGCTTACGAGCACTCCATAACTTAAGGGTGTGTGTTGATAGACTTAGAGGGAAACTACATTCAAAATGTAGACTCCAGCTTGCGCCGCATATCCCCGTAATGATAGTGGCAATGAGGAGTAGCCTCACCCAGACCTAAACTACGCCAAGGATCGTTCGATTCTTCTTTCGCCACGCCGCCTGGGTTGTGTATGCCTGTGCCGTGAGCCGATACAATGCCATGCTCAATTAGGTGATCCTGAACTCAGATCGCTGCAGTATTCACCTCCGATCCGATCGAAGGCACAATAATGGCTTACCTAGTCGCTCTTCACTTCCGCAGAATTCCTTAAACTTTCCAAAAGTTTCGTATTTCCTTCTCAGATTAGGGTAAACATACCGCATTTCCAGAATAGTCGTCAATGAAAGTGACTAAGTATTCATAACCGCCCCTAGCTTGGACATTCGCCAGAGGTCCGTTGCACATCTGGAATGTACAGTTCAAGTGGTTCCTAGTCTCTAAAGCCCTTTGGCCGAGAAAGACTTTAGTCATTTTCGCTTTCTACAGGATTCACGACCGGAAGCATTGCCAACTTTAGCTCTTTAAAGGACCATCCTTTACCAAATCATAATCTTATCTGTGCTTATATGTCGTAACCTCAAAGCCATAGGTACGTGTCATCATTATCAAGAATCTTTGCTTTAGGCTTAGGATGTTCTATACTCTAAATAGTGTTCAGTTGTTAAGGAGCGCTCGCTTGCTTAAATTTCAAATGTAAAGCCCATATTCATTATTTGCATGACAAATGTTTAAACCATTTCCTTTAAATAACAACTGGACATTATATAATGAAACAGTAGCTCAATTGTTCATACAACTTAGAACCGGAATCAAATTTCTCCGAATCCAGAATGCAATAAACATTGTTCAAACAAAACAAGAAATTTATTCCCTAATTCCTAAACAACAGCCTCATCGTGAATCGACACGTCATTTCCATTTTCGACTACCATCGAGCACTCCCATCAAGAAGCTCCTCGAAGAACTAAGCATCTTCAAAGAAGAACAAATATGGTTAGTGGACCGAATCAATTATCCGTGATCACTATCAACTTCCACTAAATCGCTTCTAAACCGCAAATCAAATTTACTCCTTTCTTTTCTCCTCCTCTCGCCCTCGAGATACTTGTTACAGCTTCTTCCAATGCCCATCGACCAAAGGGAAACATTTTCCTTTGGGTTTCTTTCTTTCTTTGGAGCTCTTCTTCTTATCGCTGTTTCAGATGCCCCCTCGCTTCTGTCTTTCCCAAGCAGAGGCACCCTTATTGTTTTTTTCTTCTTCTTATCATGTTAAGAGGATGAGGCCTTGGTTTCAAGAACATTTGCTTTTCACCTTTTGAGTCCTTGTCTCGAGATGGCCTTGAAGGTTTGTAATTCATTCAGCGTACTGGTTATATTGTAGTCCAAATTTCTGTTCATAATATAGTTGTCGGTGAATCAAGGAAATCGTGAGTGAGTGAATCCAAGATATACTCACTTTGGGTGCGCTCTGGCCCATAGTGGCCCCGTGCGCTCGCCCCTCATTTATATGATTAGCTCATACCGTAATATGGTCACGAACAGAGTACTTTACTCATCTTCGCTCATGTACTTTCTAGTAGCTTCATGACGCGACTGCTCTGATTGTTTCCGAACATGTCTTTGGAGGGAATCCATAATCTCAATGGCGCTTCCATCCTCTCATGTTTCTTTAGCCTAGCACGCCCTGGCATGTCGGGCTAGCATATAAGCCCTGGCTTTGTTATCGCTTGAATCCAACGTTCCTCATATGGTTCTCGTACACCACGATGCAGATTGGCCGCAGTGTCTCTCGCAGATATTCCTCGAGAACAAATATATTGCTCGTTGCACTAAAGACGATATTAGCCATTATTTTTCCACTTTTACAAAATTATCGCCTATAAGGATTCATTCGCGAAAGAAGCAATTAGCGGGTTCGGAAGTGTAGTACATTATTGCTGAAATTAATTAAATAAAAACGATTTATTACAAAGTGCTGTAATAGAAACATCAAATATATTTTGGAATAGTAAACGTGATTTGATGAATGCATAGAAATTAAAACACATAAACAAAAAATACTAATCCAAGGTAAGTTAACCTACAATTAATATGCAAGCCGCCGTAAGGTAGGTCATACTAATTTTAAATTAAATTTGAGACTATTCAAATTAATAAATGAGACTCAAAATATCTCATATTTTCCCTCATTTATTAACTACCTTTATTTCGGTCAAGATATAATTAACCGTTTAATTGTATCTTCTTAAGTGTGACCCATCGTTTCAGGTTCTAACAACTTAACCCAAGATTGCCGCCGTAGGGTAGGTCAATCTTGGAATACATCATCCAAACCCTATCGCAAAGGAAGTGCAACGATGATATTAGCCCAGGTGGACACCCTCCGTAGGGAGGATCGCATCATACGCCACTAGGTGCCACCTAAACCTCATGGTGTTGACTAACGATAGAGACCGTAGGGGCACATTGTCACATGCCCTTCTTCTCCCACTCAATATTTTAAACTTATGTGTTTTCTAGTTATAAACATCATATGTTTTATAATCCTAGCAAATTATTATATCCTATATAATTAATTACTAGGTTATAAGAATCTAATTTTCATTAAATTAAATAGGCGTATAGGAGTTCAATCTAATCGACTCCAGTTTATTAGTTAAAACTAATCCAATCTAATCAAGCCTTAAACTTAGTTTAGGTAAACCTAGCTCTATAGTGCAAAAGGGCCTAATTAACTAACTTTAAGTTCAAACATATTTGGGCCTATTGTTTATTTACCATCTTTTTAACAAAATCAATCATTTTATTAAAATTGAATTGTGACGCCCCAAACCCCGGGGGTCCGTTGACTATCCGTCAACCTCATATCACAAGTGGAGGCTCAGTTACCCGACGCCACTTTAGGAAAACGGCGTAGTCTCCTTTGTACCTGGAGCTCTACCTAAATACAAAACTCAGAATAACCTCGTATTTCCTCGTCTCCAAACAATCCAATATATGCAATATAATCCCAACATGAGTAAAATGCCTCGCTCATAAACTACTATCAAAACATACCAACTATTCTGCTAATTATCTCCCAAATAATTCCATAGTTGATTTTTACACTTATACAAACATATATTAACATCTTACAAGTCTAATACAAAGTTATGTCCAAACCATCAAGCCACAAACCGGCTTCTTCAAAATCAACCTCAAATGAGATGTCTCCCTCGAGCGCCCTCAGACCGAAATGCTGGTCCCACGACTCCGGGTGAGCTAAAGCTCGCAGGGAGAATCGCCCTGCCGCTACTCCACCACCTAAGTGCGCTAATGCTCCAGCAAACACACACTCAAGTAAATACATGATCCTACTCAATGTTCACATGATTACCCCATGTCACGAGTCCTTCACCGACTCACTCACACCCTGCCTGCCCACGTATGAGAAAATAATCATTTTCAAAACAAACCTTGCTCTGAAAATATACTACCAAAATATTCTGCAAAATACTGGACCATCTCGAGGTGAATTGTCATGAAGCTTCCGAAACAAGCCATTAGCTCTCATCCTGCTGGACTGTCACCATCTCCTAACCCACCTCCTGGTCATCATCCTTTGAAATTCCTTTCTTCAATCCATATCGCTTATAAAATATCTTGTCATGCACTAACACCTAACTCTAGTTACTCCAAATAAGATAAATACGAAAAACGCATTATGCCATTTCAAAACCATTTACACAATACGACAATACGCATATTTCAATCAACTACAATTACACCTACGTAATTTAACACATCACTATCACCCAATGTAGCTCACTTGAGCAACTCATAATCATTTCCAATGGCTTATGACACTTCTATTCCATGTAATTGTGTCATTGAACTAACACATTAAAATAATGTCTTAACCTATCTAGTTCCACACATATATCAAGCCATTCGTTTCATACCATTTCAAGCACACAACACATGGACAATTCCTATCCATTTCACACAAACCCGAGACTATTTTTAAAGTCCCAAAATACATAGTGGGTCAGCCCACTCGGCACCACATCTTCCTACATCGGCTCTCTCGATGGAACCCGATTTATTCCCACCTCGGTCTCAATCACCAAAGCATAATTTATTCAATAAATATCACAAAACACCCCAATTCCGCCCCCTAAAACAGGGAAGTGGGCTGTCCACTGGCAGCCCACATATCCAACTCCTGGGCTCCACTCGAACCGAATTTCTTACCAATTTCCTATCTTATAAACACCAAAGCAGAATTTAACGTGATACCCACACAATCACTTCACAATGTGCTTTCCTCTCGACTGTCACACAGCCCAAAAGATAATCTCTATCTCCATGTTTTGGGACCGAACAACAACCCATTCCCTATTTATTCACATCAAACACATGATTTAAAGCAAAAAACTGAATTTAAAAGACCCAAAATGTACTTAATTTTTCTGGGTGGGCCACGAGGTGAAAAATCACCAAGAATTTTCGATCACCCGGCCCCATGCGACGATCAACCCGCTCTCACGGCAAACCAACCAAACACACACTGTCCTTTAAAATCGAATAAAACTAGAAAGAGTGGTAAAATCCTTACCTCTCGTGAAATTGGTCAAAAACCTCGCAACCCGGTCCACGCTGCATTCGCTCCGCTGTAACGTTCTCCTTCGTCCCTGTTCTCACAACCGCCTGATTCATCGTATTTCGTGGTGGTGCTTCTCAAAGAATTCTCTCAAAATGGCGGGCTGGGCCGACCTACTGGTTTGCATTTCACGTTTTTAGTCTTTGCTTTAATTCGCAATAAGACACTATTCCAATCTTGCCTTTACGCGACTTAAAATCTTTTCCCAAAATGACCAAGCATGTCCCTCATTACCCGTATTCATATTCTATGACTATCTCTACCATCCAATTTCATCATTTCTCTACTCATACCACTTACGTACATGAGGTTTCTTGTTATATGCGCCGCTGCATCGAACCGATTTACCGCATCTCGAAACGCGAGCGCTCGAAAACGCAGAATTCTCGACCGCTCCCTAAAATTACGAAATTTACGCTACACCAGATTTCACGGCATCGATCTCCAACGGTACAATCCGCTTTCGGGCTATCCGAGATCTAGAGCACCACCACGGATTTTAACCGTAATTACACTAATCAAAATTACGCTACTCTTATTCCATAAATCGAATTTCTTCGCCTACACGACACTCCAGTTACACTCCGCCTAACTATTAACCACGCAAGCCCAAATTAAATTAAATTGGAAATTACCAAGTTTAACTATTAAACTATATCCATTATTTAATTTATTATTCAACGGAAAATAAACAAACATTCATAGTAGAACATGTTTCTAAAGGATGGTATGCATGATACAATATGGTGGGCATTCATGTATGACATGTTATATGCATGGGCATGTTATCCGAATTGCATCTCATACATTTGATAACAACATAAAGTAAATAAATAAATAAAAGCAGCCTGAGTTTCAGGGTATTTCTAATACTACAACCTTGAAAATAATGGAAAAATGTTTAAAACTACATAATGGGCTTCTTGCAATTACATACTCCCAAAGTCAAGCCCCATCTTCATGTCCAAGCCCGTTGTGTACTTCCGATCCACCAAGAATACAAAAAAAATTACAAAAAATCCTATGCCATTAGCTGGCTAAAAAGTACACACAAGATCTAGGAAATAAGAAACCTAACCCAAAAACACCATATAATTAACGACCCTCATCCATCCATACACAAACACAAATAATCACATTAAAATATGCAAGAATGCCCACTCATGCATGAATCAAGAAA
This sequence comes from Tetrastigma voinierianum, assembly GCA_016808115.1. Taxonomy (NCBI): domain Eukaryota; kingdom Viridiplantae; phylum Streptophyta; class Magnoliopsida; order Vitales; family Vitaceae; genus Tetrastigma; species Tetrastigma voinierianum. The sequence continues at coordinate 287,805 of JAEQBH010008350.1, forward strand.
ACAATTTTCTTAAACACAATAAAAATATATATTAATATGCATTTACATGCACCGCTTCCGATACCAATTGTTGGAAATAAAATCTAAACGCAATGAATTAGGTTTTAAAATTTTTCCAGAAAATCTTAATTTTGCAAGAACCCATGCAAACACATATTAATATCAAAAGGTGAAGATCAGATCTATACCTGTTTCTATTATAGGAGATTTGTTGGCTAGTAGGGTTGAAACATCTACGCCGTTATACCATTGGTTGAGCCAGCGGATCAACCAATCATACTGGGTACATTCTTGCTATCTCGCTTATGGGCATGAGTGTTATTTGATTCTGGTGCATCACATTCATTCATCGTCATCGCTATGATAGAGTCAGCTTGGGGAGATCGAGACCCAGAGGGAGCCCCGCATAGAGTTCTTAGGGACTAGGGCGAACAGGATGATATGTCGAGAGGAGTTGTAGATCTGGGGATTCTACTCATCTGACCCGAGGGTCAGCGGGACACGTTGGGAAGTTCGACGCCATCTTGACGGATTGCCGACTAAGATACAGCCTTCATATCGATTATAAGAGTAGGAGAGTTACCACCTATACACAGGATGGTACTTGTGTTACGTTCCAAGGGGACAAGAATCCGCTTTCAGCTCGACCGTAATTTATCCCAAATGGCACTGACACACAGGTCAATGACCAATTCTTACCCTGGGGAGGGGACAAGGTGGTAGAGATCTCGCACTTAGATCCTCGTCTCAGTGCGAATACGAGGATGTTTTTCTGGATAAGCTACTGGGATTACCTCCGCAGAGGGATGTAGATTTTTGTATTGAGTTATACCTTGGCACGTCGCCCATCTCTATGACTCCACATAGGATGGTACCAGTTGAGTTACAGGAACTCAGGGTCTAGATACAGGAGTTATTGGACAAGGGGTTTATTAAACCGAGTACTTCACCATGGGGCGCTCCGGTTCTATTTGCGAAGAAGAAAGACAAGACCCTTCGACTGTGCATTGACTATCGACAGTTGAACAGGGCTACGATCAAGAATCGGTACCCATCACGAGGATCGACACCAGATGATCAACTAAGATGAGAGCGAGTCTACTCCAAGATGTAATCTTCGCACAGTTTACCATCACCGAGGGTTAGGGAGACGAGATATCCCCAAGATGCCTTTTTTGTGATGCTTATGGACACTTTTTGAGTTTACAAGGATGTCTTCGATTAACGAATGCTACAAAGAAGATTCAGTATAGATCTCATGTGCATGTGGTATTCCAACCCTATTTAGATCGATTTGTCGTAGTCTCAGGGATGACATTTGATCTACTCGCCTCCGAGAAGGAACATGAGGATCATTCTGAGGGTAGTCTCCGTAGGTCAGCTGAGAGACCATCGTATGTACGCCAAGTTTAGTAAGTGCGAAGCTTGATTACCGAGGTGAGATCTCCCGGGGACACACAAGGTCGCCCCGGAGTGTCGCTGACTGGAGAAGGTCGAGGCCGTGATGAGTCAGAGAGACTAAAGTCAATCTTCGAGATACGCTCAGATTAGCCGGGTACTACAAGAAAGGTTCATCGAGACTCTCCCCATCGGGCAAAGACCTATCATGAGATCGACCTTAAGGAGGTTAAGTTTGAGTGGAATGGATCAAAGAGAAGGCATTCCAGAGTTAAAGAGAGGCTTACTTCTCAAATTTCCTATTCTCGATAGTCCCAAAGAGAGTGATGTGGGTACACAAAGTGTAATAGATGTTCTCGAAGGCCTGGACCGGATGCTTTGATGCAGTCCTGGAGAGTAAGAGTTTATGGTTCTCGCTAGTCAAGAATCACGAGCGCACTACTCCCACACATGACACGGAGTTGGCGGGTACACAGAGTCTTCACCTTGAAGATTTGGCACCATTATTTGTATGGCGAGCAATTTGAGATGTATTCAGACCACAAAAGTCTGAAGTATATCTTCACGCAGCTGGACCTTAATATGAGGCAACGCAGATGGATGGAGTTCCTAGAGGATTATGACTTCACTTTGCATTACCATCCTGGTAAGGCAAATGTGGTAGCTGATGCACCTCACCGTGTCATAAGGAGCATTGGCTAGTATAGCTTCCCGAGAGTGGCAGATGCTCGGGAGACTGTGGACAGCTTTCAAGTTACAGTGACAATGAGCAAGCTCAGTATACGCTGGGAGTCTAGTAGCTACACCGGGTTTCTATTGATCGTGAGTGATTGAGTCTCAAAGTGGCGTAGTCGTGCTGGCCCATCAGTAATCGGCACAAATAAAAAGGGCTTCGATGAGGGTTTGACCATCCACTTAGATGGTAGTCTTGTGATAGAGGATCGTGGTAGTTCTCGCTTGATCGATCCGAGAGAGGAGATCCTCAGGGAGTTTCATTACTCCCAATTTGTTGTACATCCCGGTGGCAAGAAGATGTACCGTGACCTTCGTCGCCAGTATTACTGGAGCGGGATGAAGAGACATGTAGGGGACTTTGTTCGACGATGTCTCACGTGTCAAATGATTAATGGGGGTTCAAATAAGGATAAAACTAAATGAAAAACGTACCGTACCTCGTCGCCGAGGTGAAGCAAAAAGTGTGAGTAGTGCTAGTTTACTAAATGTGATGTGTGTGATTTGCTAGGGGCCGGTGAGGATCACCTAACCTAGGATCGAGATTGAAGGCAAGGCAGAAAAAAAGAAAGAGATTGGTTTGTTGATAATGAATATAAGAACAGTATCTTTGCACTCCTAGTAAGAAGGTTTGTTGATGGTAGATGATCACAGAGAAGAAGAGAGCTTTTTGGAAACACTATAATTATTAACAAAATAAACCCAATCCAAGTAGATATTGGATGGAATCAAGGCCCCTCACAGCTTTAAAACACATCTATTATGGAGTGGTACTTAAGCTTGAAAGGTTCTCTTATCTATCAAGCCGGTTTTTTGGATTGAGCTCTTCTATTAGGCTTTGGTACCTATCATTGGAGCGCTATAATACACTAACAGGCTAGAAATAAAGTTATCCGTGAATGGGTAGCCATCCGCATATCCAACTTCTCTAAGGGTGGGCAATGGTATGATCCCACATTGGTTCCACCTATCTAATGTGGGATGTGACATTGAATGTCTTCTCCATTTTCATCTACAATAAAAAACCCTACTTCCAGTAGTGCAAAGATAGGATGTTATACTCATCATCTTGAGAACTAAAGATATACATGTACTTGGTCTAACTCAAACTGTCATCCCCAACAATGCATCTCTTTTTTTTTACTCTGCCTCAGTTTCACCATTTCTATTCCATCAAGAAAGTAAAACCATAGGAATAATATTAGAGAATGAATTACAACATGTTATGTTCACTCTCAGTTTTATCATTATTCATAGATAGATCAAAAATTCTTTCTTAACATATTTTTCATATGTTTTAAAGCAAGCTTCATCAAAATCAACTTCTGTAATTCAACGATAAGAAAGAAATATTCAAACGAAATCCAAAACATGATTTAGAGTAATAGCCATGTCCTAACCCTCCTTTTTCAAAGTTGAGAAAATGAGGAAGCAAAACATTGTTGAATGAACCCTCCTTTTCAATGCTTTAAAAAGTAAATAATTTAAATGTGAAAAAGAAACAATTTATAAAGGTATTAAAAAAAATAAATTTAAATAATTTTTTTGAAGAGTTGTCCGTCAAAAAGACTTTAAATTAATTAAAGAAGAACAATTCTAGATGAATAGAGACTATTAATTTTTCGTACTTTTATAACATTTTACTATCCTCGTTAAAGATAAATCCAAATCAATAAAATGAACCCAACAAAAATGTCTAACAAGAATTATCAATATGATTCCAAATTAAATCAACACTCAAGAATTATAATTTAAGCTCAAATATATAGAAACTAAAATAAATTTAATTGGAAAAAAATTTAACTTTCCATAATTCAACCCAATTTTATATTAAAATAAAAAAGAAAACCAATAGAGTCTACTTTATATTTAAAGTGCAAAATGGTACCTAGTAGTTTTGTAAATAATCTCTCTATCAATAAAACGTAAATCAGAAGTAAAAAAGAAAAAAGAAAAGCCCGAAACAATAATTATTATAGAAATTGAAAAAAAATAATATAAAATAAAATTTTCCTAAATTTGAAGATCTTAAACCTTTTTGAGGAAAGGTGTTGAGACTGCGAAAACGGGCAATGAAAAGCAGTTAAGCAGTTAAGCGAAAGGCATTTCTGTGTTCTTTGTTTTCTTAAGAAAAAAACAACCAAAACCAAACATATTTTACTGTTTTTCTTGATCTCCCAAGAACATAGAACAGTTTTAAAAAACGAAACAAACACGGTTTTAAAATTGCTATGTTTCAAAAATTATTTTAATACTCAAATAACAGCTTTTTCAAAATCGTAATCCAAACATGTATTTTATGATTGGTTAAAATTATCTTGCTTTTAAAAATAAGGATAAAGAGAACACAAAAACACAAAGAACAGTTTTGTTCCATAGTTTTTTTTATTTCTGAACAAAGCCAGACCAATAACATAGAAAACTGATCAGAGAATAAGATCAGTTTCAAGAAAATACCAAAAAAAAAAACGATTTTAAAAAACAAGAACCAGACAAAAATCGACACACAACACATGTAAGGTGTATCTCCCCGGACGGAGCCAGACAAAAACCACCATTACCTCCGCCGCCGCAGACATGAACCCCACCAGCGGCGCAACCACCACCAGTAGTCCGTGGTCGGCGACGTCAAAAACAACACCGGAAGAGGAGAATCGGTTGAAGGTGGTTTGTGAGGGAATCCGTTTGAGATAATCAGATCATATCTCAATTGATTTCCAGAATTTAAAAAATCTGTTTTATTATTTTTCAAATAAAAAATATATATATTTTTAAAAGTAGTTTTTTTTAAACGTAAAGTTAAAAGTAGTTAGAATTAAATATCTTAACTTTCTTTGAATTTAAATATTATACATTTTTAATTCAAATTAACATATACTTATATTTAAATCTTCAAATATCAAAAAAAAATAAAAGATTATTGATTTTAAATTTTTGTATACATATATATAGATATAAATAAATATCATAAATATAAAAATATCATAAAACAAATATATTTTATATAAAAAATAAAATTTTAAATATATTAATTAGATATGATATTAAAATAATTTTAATAAAATATAAATATTGAACTAAGAATTATTCTTCAAAAATATAATTATTAATTAAGTCAATTTTAAAAAATATGAAACAGAGGATAATTTTGGATACAGTGGTTCAGCAGTGCCTCTCAAAATATTGACAGAGAACACGTGTTTTTTAGACAGAAAAAGAAGACGTTAATTTAATAGTTACTCTTATAGTTGATATTAAAATATGAAAAGATGAAAACGCGGAAATCAAACCCTTGTGGAAATCAAACTCCCAAAACAAACCCTTGTGAAATCAAACCCTTTTAAATATTAATTATAAATGTAATTTTATATTGGCAAACTTGAAAAAGATTTTATTGTTGTCACATTTTGATTCTAATAATAACACCCCCATCTTCTCTCTTTATATATAGAGCCACAAATATTAAATATTTACTTTCAATTTTAAAGAAGAATTTTATGTTATTTCTCTGCACCATGAAGTTTTCACAACTCTTTATATTCTTTTTTATTTTAATTTCTCTCTTCATATGTGTTATTTCACATCAAAATTTAAAATATGGGAAACTTGAACTTCCTTCCGGTGCCTGCCCCGAGCTGCCGCTTGATTGTAAATAAGGAGGTCCTTATACCTAAGACATCGTACTGTTAGATTAACCTAAAGGTTCAAAGACGGACGGGGCGAGTTTGCTATCACTTCGCCGTTTAGGTATAAAATATTCTTTTAGTTAATTTTCAATTCAACCTTCTTTGTAAGTATACTTTTTTTATATTTGATTTAAAATATATGAAAATTCCTTAAAATAATTGAATTTTTTTTATCATTTTCGTTGGCTAGAATTCCTAAATTTTGTGATGGATCAATCAATCCTATCATGGAACAAGTATGTGTAGACCATTAGGTCTTAAATTCAACCCAAGAATATGCGAGCCTTTTACATCAAGCCGACGCTATTTTGGGTCGATGGCGGTTGGACGCAATGGTGGAGTTGCCAAACAATTGGCGATTAGTGTTCAAGGAGTCCCATTTCGATTCACTAATGCCTTAGATATTGATCAAGATACAGAAATAGTCTATTTTACTGATACAAGCACCATATTCCCAAGATGGTATGTATAATAAATTTTTACTCATTATAGTAGAATTTTTCTATATTCATATAGCCATGATTTCCATCTCATCATGAACAATGTAATTTTAGGGCTTATGCTATAGCAAATGCGTACCGGGATAAGACTGGAAGATTACTAAAGTATGATTCGAGGACAAAACAAGGACAAGGTTGTTAAGAGGCTTATCCTTTTCAAACGGAGTCGCATAAACAAAGACAAAGCATTTTGCTTTTAAGCATCAAACAACCGCCGCCAAAGTCACAAGATATTGGCCTGGTGTCAAAATTCCTAAACCGACACTTTCACACAACTTGCTGGATGTCCGGATAATATTCAAAGAAACAGTCATGGGGATTTCTGGGTGGCACAAAATAATTGTGGAATACCAGAACTCAAAGTCAAGCCCATAAGGATTAATAAGGAAGGACAAATTGTGGAAGAGCTAGCTGATGATGTGGGCCCTGTGAGTGAAGTTCAGGAGAAAGATAATGGTTTATGGTTAGGTTCTGTGGTTTTCCCATATGTGGGTGTATTGCATTAGAATATTTTTAATTATTATTAGTATTTTGGAATTTGAATTGTCATTTATTTATAATTTTATGAAAAAGAGTTCTCCCCACTTTCAAATTTAAGTATTTAGTTTTTTCTTTAAATAATTTTGTTATCAAAACTCAAGTGTTAAACATCCTTATTTTGTTAACTTAAACTTATTATTGATTTGTTAATATTATTTAAAAAAATTAATTGATAATTTATTCTAAATCGTTTAATCAATATATTTATATTCATGAAGTATAATAACGTAAAAAAAATCACTTTAAGATTTTAAATCGGTCAAATTAACACATTTAGCATAAACTTTGTAATTTAAATAATATCTATAAATAATTTTTCATAAAAATCTAAAGAGTGAATTTTGAATTAGAGAAAACAAGTATCTCGTGACCTAAAAGATTAGCATATGTCAAGAGTTGGTGGTAGAATTAGGAAAATAATGTAGAATGGAATTGTTATTTAATATAATTTTAAAACATTATTAATTACCGTTATTATATAATGCGAAGGGATTTTTGAATTTCCAATCCTTAATAATAATAATAATAATAATAATGATAATGATAATGTAGAACGTCAAAAGGGAGGGGTAAGTAATTAGGTAAAAATTGAGAATTGTGGGGACAAAGTGAAACGGAACCATCATATATATATAAGAAAGCCTTGGGTTTGAAAGGCAAGATAACCTGAAAATGAGAACCTTTCGGATCTCA